>OVBE01000592.1:0-47454 GCA_900406425.1 Iberis pinnata | reverse complement strand
TAAACTCCAAAATATGTACTTGTCAATATTTAAAATACAAAGAAGAAATTGAGTATGTTAAAAGATTAGATACATAACTAGAGAAAAATCTTACAAATGTGTTTAAAAATTTGTATTGTCACTGAGATCTAATTTAAGCGTGAAAATCGTAAAACACCAAGAAAATCAGAAAATCGACAGTAAAAGGTTAAGGATAAGGTCATAATTAATTTTCTTTAAGAATAAAAGAAGAACCGAAACCATAATTTATAGAAGAGACAATAAATATCATATTAAATAAGCACATTTAAAATATATACTAACTAATTAGTTTATAGACCTCAATATATCACAAAAAATAAGTTACAACTAAGTTTTTATTAAACATGAGATTAATTCATTAAGCTGAAATATAAAAAATAAAGTTTTAAAATACTACAATAGCATATGTCGTAAATAATATTTTTTATTAACGGTAATTTTGTAAATTCACCAACGATGAGTTTACCTCGTGGTTAAGCATTTAGATCCTAGAAACGTAAGTGTCTGAAAGCACGGGTTGGATTCATACTGGGAGAGGTCTGTTCTTCAAAGAAGAGTTATATAACATCGTTTGGACCTCGCCCTGGGAGATGTATAGGTTTCGTCCCATAACTCCATGGTCACAAAAAAATTGTAAATTCAAGTGGTGATGACACATAAACAAAATTACTTCATATAAATAGAGATTGTTATCAAGATATAATTCAAGCGCGAGACCCATAAAAAGCAATCGAAAAAAATCGAAAAAAAAGTTTAAGAATAAAGTCATGATGTATTTGACTAATATTAATGTCTAAATCTTCAATCAAACTCACCGGTGATTTACTAGGCGGATGCAAGTTCTTTCGATGCCTCTCTCCATTATATTTCCATTACAGAGCAAGAAAGAAACTTGTAGGCGTATGAATCATAAACAAATCTTTGCCATTGTTGAAGATGGACCTCTATCCATTGAGTCAAGGGATTGGTTGCTACTCAGCGGCAAAAGCTTTAAAGATTTAGTGAGTCCACTATTGAATTTATTTTCATTATACATACACCTCAGAGCTGGAGGAGAGAATCAAAATGAGGTTAACTAAGAAATGTGATGGAAGTCATGGCAGGCAGACTGAGATTCTCACAATTGCTTTTTATATAAAGATTGTATAATACATGAAGATAATTAGAATTTATAAATCCTTAAAGTTATTAAAAAGAGGAATTCCTTGAAACACCACCAAAAGAAGTTCAAATTCAAAAAATACCACACACTCCTAAAAGTTTCAAAAATACCACACACTCTCAAATGTTCCAAAAATACCACAAACATAAAAAGTGATTTTTAAAGGTTTAAAATTTAAAATTTTGGGTTTTGGTTCACTAAATAGAGTTTAGGGTTTAGTTTTAAAGGGGGTAGGGTTTGGTTTTGGGGTTTTAGGGTTTAAATTTGAAGTTTTAAAGTTACTTCAAATTTTGTGGTATTTTTGGAACAAAAACATTTTTGTGGTAATTTTGGAAAAAATGTGGTATTTTTGGAACTTTTAGGAGTGTGTGGTATTTTTGGAATAAACCTAGTTTTTGGTGGTATTTTTGAGAATTCCCCTATTAAAAAACATTTTGTTATTTAAATCACATATACTCTTTATAACCCTAATAATATATGATGTGTCTAAACTTATATCTTGACTTTTCTTTTATCAAAACTTACAAAAATAACGTGAAAAGGATGTTAAGATACTATTAGTTATTTAGAGGAAGAATTATGGTATATTTACAAAATTTGTGAAACTAGTGATATGGTGGCTAATGAGATTTGAGTCTTTCTATTTATACAAAATTTGTGGATTTGAATAAATTATTAATCACATGAACTTTTTTTGTCAACTATATTATATATTAGAGTAAAAAGAGAACAAACTCATAATGGGTATTACAGATCTCACCGGGGAAAGTACAAGTCCACATGAGGCAATTGTTCTCAAAATGAGAGGAAACTAAAACTCTTAAAAGGAGTGAAATGAGTCTCAAAGGACCACGATTTCTAGAAAAATACAATTTTCTAGACCGACATAAATTAACTCGACAATTCAGGAAATTTCGTACCGGGTAAATACCCGAACGAGTCTGCTCCTTTCTAACTAAATATAATAAGTTGACAAATAAAGAAACTCAAAAACTATTGAAACATCCAAAATAAATCCAAGGAAGAAAATGGCCAAACAAAATTGAAATGGGTTTGACCCTAAAGAGGGAGAGGCCCATTTCCAGTCCCTTAGAGCACACGGTCACCCTAATCTCACTGCAAGTCATCCTGCTGCCGACAACGACGTTGAAGCCGTTAGGAAGAAGAGAAGCTGGATCAACGACATCCGCTGCTGTGATTATTCTTGGTCGTCGGAACAGAAGAACGAAGCTCCATAGCTTCGACGAGAACCAGATGCCGCCAAAAGAATCCTCCCTGCCAAAGTCAAACTCGCCGGAACCAAGCTGCGAAACCTGACCACCACATAAAGTTGAAATCTCAAACCACCACACTAATCTCCAAACTGTGAATCGTACTTGTCAGAATACTCCTAGCCACTCGACAATCAACAAATAACAACTAGAACAATCCCAAAAGATGGCCAGCCGGGACATGCAGAGAGCTAAACTCACCGGAGTAAGACTTCTACAGAGAGATCTGAACCACCAGAGAAGAACCGATTCCAAAGGAAGGGCATAGCCCGATATACCGTTCTAAGGAACATGCATGGCTATGAATCGAGCACAATGGTCGGCGATGTGAAGGTGGTAACGACAACTGAGAACCACCGAGTGAAAGCTTGACAGTAAAAGAGGAGTATAAAGGAAACGAACAGAAAAACAAGAAAAGGAAATAAACAGAGGCGGCCGGCGCCGGTAAGAAGTCGGTCACCGGTCCGAAGGAACAAAGCGGCGCGACTCTCAAAACAGTAACGAGAGAATTCTGGAGAGAGAAGTTTTTGTTTTAAATTGCTTGATATTGATTGATAATCACATGACTTAATTAATGCAAATGTTTTTCATACCAAGTGGAAAATAGTAATTATTGTAATTATTAGGATGGGTTCTGAGGTTAAGTAGAGTAAATACGAGTTTGCGACTCATTTATATTTTCAAAATTTTACTTTAAAAATCGGTCTAATTTTAAAATTTTATTTGAGAACCGACCTATGTTTTTTATTTTATATTGCAACTTTTGAAATTTCAGGACCATCTCTGATTCAGTAGGATTTTTTTGAAGTATTAATTTTTTAAAATATATTGTTAGTGCACTTAATTGTGTATTATTGTATACATATATTTTAAACGAGATATCAATTACTAACATGTTGTGTAAAATACATTTAAATGTGTTGAACTCGAATTAATATAATCAATAATATGTGTAATTAATTGGAGTAATAAATTTGTCTGATTTTTTATTTGATTTTTATAAGCTCACCGGAGTAAGAATTTTACAGAGAGATCAAAACCACCAGAGAAGAACCGATTCCAAAGGAAAGGCATAGCCCGATATACCGTTCTGAGGAACATGCATGGTTATTAATCGAGCACCATGGTCGGTGATGTGAAGGTGGTAACGACAATTGAGAACCACCGAGTGAAAGCTTAACAGTAAAAGAGGAATATAAAGAAAACGAACAAAAAAAAAGGAAATAAACAGAGGCGACCGACGCCGACAAGAAATCGGTCACCGGCCCGAAGGAACAAAGCGACGCGACTCTCAACACAATAACGAGAGAATTTTAGAGTGAGAGAAGTTTTTGTTTTAAATTGCTTGATACTGATTGATAATCACATGACTTAATTAATGCAAACGTTACGTTTTTCATACCATGTGGAAATATTAATTATTGTAATTATTAGGATCTGTTCTAAGGTTAAGTAGAGTAAATACGAGTTTGCGACTCATTTATATTTTTAAAATTTTATATTTTTTATTTTATATTGCAGCCTTTGAAATTTCAGGACAAGCTCTGATTCAGTAGGATTTTTTTTGAAGTATTAATTTTAAAAAATATATTGTTAGTGCACTTAATTGTGTTTTATTGTATACATATATTTTAAACGAGATATCAATTACTAACATGTTGTGTAAAATACATTTAAATGTATTGAACTCGAATTAATATAATCGTGTAATTAATTGGAGTAATGAATTTGTCTGATTTTTTTTATTTGATATTTATACGAAATTTTTTTTATCAGATCAATAGAGCGAGAAATAAAATAATGTAATTGATTATTGAAAAGGTTGAAACGAAAAATCCGAAAACGACGACGTAGAGGGTAGAGAAAAACCCTAAGGAGTCTCTTCATAAACCTCTTTGGATTATAAAAATAGCCTCAAAACCTCTCACCATCTTCTCTATTTCGCAGCTTAAACAAAACCTTATTTCTCTTCCTCATTTGTCAACAATGGAATTCTGGGGTAAGGAAAACAGAAATGTGTATAATCGGTTCACGTTTTTGTCACTCCTCTGTTAGTTTCTCTGGATGATCAAACAAACCATTGATATATTTCTTGTGATCTTTACTATTTCTTGTGCTCAATTTCTCTTTGGTTTCTTGGAATTGAGCAATGACTCATGATGATTTATGCTCTTATAATGATATTAGGAGCTAAGGTTGAAGCAGGGAATCCTTATAGAGTGACGCCTGAAGAAGGAGACCTTATCCACATTTCTCAGGTTACATTCAAAATGCTAGTGAAGTGTTGGGAATTAGATAAACTCATCTCTTAATTTGTTTCTTTGTTCTTTATGTTTAGGCATCACTGGATTGCAAAGGTAAAAAGGGAGAATCTGTGCTATTATATCTCCATATTGATGGGAAGAAGCTTGTTATTGGAACTCTTTCACAAGATAACATCCCACAAATTGGCTTTGATATAATCTTTGATAGACCGTTTACACTTTCACATACCTTGGACCAAGGAAGTGTCCATTTCGTTGGCTACAAATCCCCCAACATCAACATATATCCTTTTTTTTTAACAGTTTTGTTGTTTGTTTGCTTCGTTCTTGCTTAGTCTTTGTTTATGTTAATTGTACATTCCTTAATTCTTTTTGATTATGTTTCCACGGAAGATGATGATTACTCTTCTGGTGAGTAGCCTCTCTTGTAACTTTTCTCTTTTTGACATTTTGAAAATGTATCGTGGTCGGTAACGAAACAGCTATATATCTTATCCGTAGGATCAGAAGAAGATGAAGAGGTTGATGTTCCAGCACCTGTCAATGTTGTCACTACCAATGGTATGTATTAGAGATGCTAATATTGTTTCCTGTTTCTTTTTCTTTTTTTGAAAGTAGATATCTCAATTGTTGTTTTCCTTTGCATTTCAGGAAATTCTGGGGCTGCTGTTCCGAATGCTGTCAAGGCTGACACAAAGCCAAAGGCTAAGCCTGCAGAAGTAGAGCCTGAATCAGATGATGATGATGATGAGGAAGATGACTCTGAAGATGATGGATCTGACTCTGAGAAAGGAGTGAGTTTTTGTAGCCTTCTGTGATCTTTGTTTTTATCTGGTGATATCATATGTGCAGGCCCGGCTCGTAGCATAAGCGGGGCTTAGGACCACACTTTTTTGGGAAAAAATTTGGGCCACATACTTTTGTAGAGATATAAGTTTTTGGGCCACATAGAAAATAATTATAAATCCAGAATATATGCAAGAAAGACTGTTTTTCATAATTAGTTTTTTCTTCTTATCATATTTGTCGTTTTTAACGATTTTTTTTAGTCGTTGTTCTTTTGTTTGTTCGAATATTTTTTTTCAAATGATAGACCACTTTATTCTCTCGATTAGGACCACTATTTTTGTTGGACCGGTCCTGCATATGTGTACAGAATGTAGGAGATGAGAAGTGTGGTTAAAAATTCACTGCTGATGATTTTTGTAGATGGATGTTGATTCAGATGATTCAGATGATGATGAGGACTCTGAGGATGAAGAAGAGGATACTCCTCAGAAGGTTGATACATTATTGTCTAACTTTTTGCTCAATTTGCTTTGCTTCTGCTTAATCCTTGTTCTTACCTTACTGTTCGTGTAATTTATTTAGAAACCTGAGCCAATCAACAACAAGAAGAGGGCAAATGAATCTACACCCAAACAACCTGTAAAGAAGGCAAAGCCAGCAGCAGCAGCAGCTACTCCTCAGAAAACAGGTGAAATATAAATAAACTCTTGCCTTGTCTTTGCACATAATTTTACAAATTGAACTATCACCTAAGGCTTGTAGAGTGATATTTAGCTTAAGAACAAACTCATTGTATTTGTTACAGAAGAGAAGAAGAAAGGCGGGCACACAGCAACACCACACCCAGCTAAAAAGGGTGGAAATGGAAAGAGTCCTGTGAATGCTAACCAGAGCCCAAAGTTCGGAGGAGGTCAACAATCTGGTGATTCTAACAAAAGGTAAGTCAATAATGTGAAATATGCAAGTTTTTGTTGTTGAATCTTGTAATGATGAAATCATGATATGTGTAGACCATTTAATTCGGGCAAGCAATTTGGCTCTAACAACAAGGGCAAGGGAAAGGGCAAAGGTAGAGCCTAAGTGAAGAGGAAACAATGAGAGGTTTTGGTATTAAAGTAGATTAATAGCTTTGAGAGCAATGTATTTATTTTGTTTCTTATCCTTGCTTTTAAGATTTTATCTCCATATTTTAGGACATGTTTTTTTGGAGTAATTACTGAAATGAGAAAAGAAACTAATTAACAACTTTTAAATCTTCAAGAACAGAGCAAGATGAGATGAGCTTTTAAGAAGATAGTCATTAGAGTAAAAACTCTATTTCAAATGCATGATCTTGACTCTTGAGACGAGGAAGAGAAAGATGCTCAAAATCTGACACTGACATAGAACGGAAGCTTACTCATAACCAAATTTTGACAATAGTTGATTTTATCTTAAATGTTGAACTTTATGCAAAAAATGCATAGTCAAACGTTAACATTAGTGGTGGCCACACAATTCGAGTACCTGTTATTTTTGGCCCACAAAAGTATACGTTCTTATGTGGGATATTTTTCCAATTTCTAAATGGGAACACGACCAGACGAAAATGAGAATTCTTGACGTTTACTGAATTTTATATATATATATATATATATATATTATATCATCATATTTTACATGTATATATATATATATATATATAATATGAATATACTAATTCATTATTTTTAATGTTTATAATTTAGCTATTAACTAAAATTATAATCAATATAAAATAAACATAATTATATATTATTAAGTATAACTTAATTTTTTGTGATTCTAAGAAAAACGACAAAAAGTTCATTTTTCTAATTCTACAAGGAGACACGAGAACTGATGCTATTTAAAACGCAAGTAAATGAATTTGATTATATTTAAACACAAACAATTGTTTTTTGTCTTTGCAGTTGTTACTTGTGTGTCGTTGAAAATTAGCTAGTGTTACAAAAAAAAAGAATTTTGATTTTTTTGTTGTATTTTCGGGAATTCACGTTCCCGTCCTATCTAGTCACTTCTCATTCCCGTCCCGAAAATAAAATGAGACATATTTTTGTTCTCAAATTCTCTTCTTGTTCTCATTCCCGAAATTCCGTCCCGACTTCTCATTTGCCAACCTCCAATTAACATTAAAACTTTGCACCTAAAAGTGAATTTGAGACATTTTCAACAATTTCTCACTTCGTTTAGAATTTACAATTCTCAATCTAAACACAAATAAAAAAAATTTTAAAACCATATCAAGTTTTCTGAACTCCAATTATACTAATTAAAGAATCTACTAACATTCATCTCATTTGAGCATAATTGATATATTGTGTTTTTGATGCATTTTAATTAACATTTTATTGCATTCTATGTAGATTTATTTGCATTTAGGGTTGTATGGTATGCATTTGCATTTGCATTTCATATTTTCAGGTGTTTAAAGAAAAGATTGTGGTGTTTGAGAGGTTTTGGAGGCAAATCGATATATGTAAGTGCATAGTGTAACATAAAGGTCAGAAGTACGTCAATGTTTTAAGATGATTCCACCGTTGGATCAAGCTGAAGTTTTGGCACAAGATAGCCACATGAATCAATTTTAATATGGAGGTGGTTTGGACTCAATCCAACAGTGAAATCAAAAGATACGACGATTCTACTAAAGACTGGTCAAACTGTCTCGCAAAATGAGTCATACAGGGGAAGCATACCGGTTCGGTACAAAGGAGAATTTTATGCAGAAACTGATACCGGAGAGAAAACCAGTACAACAAACCGGTACACTCATACCAGAATGTCATACCGGTTTGACAAAACGGTATGAAAAAAAATTCAAGACAGAGGATGAAAAACTCAAACCGGTACGGGTGAAGAGAAGCCATACCCGTTTGCCACACCATTTTGTGCAAACCGGTACCAGACCAAATTCAAGTCAACTTTATGATTTTTCCAAGTTTTACTCAATTTCAATTGGATTAACCCATGTGTTTTATTCTACTTTTGTTGTGTTTCTACTGTTGTGCAACATTTGAACGTTGTTCTTAATCTAGTTTCTTCTTTAACTTGTTTTGCTTATTTTTTGTTATTTCTTGTTTAGATCATGATTGAGAACATTTCTCTCCTCGGATTTGGTGTTTATATCATGATAATGAGTAGTCTCTTTTAGACAAATGGATTAAGTAGATTATGGTGATTGGGTGCTGAAATGTGATGCTTAGAGCTTAGTTTAATTGAATCTTTATTCATTTGATGTTCTTAATAACTCATTAGGGCATTTTCACAAACACCTCCATTCATCTAGTCTGTTAATTACTTCTAATTTGGATTGACATCTTAAGCACTACAATGACAAACTAAGTAGTTCTAGGATTACTTGATAGCATAGATTCTGAAAATCTTGTTTATCAATCATCACTTGAAATGAGAGGGTTTATAAAACTAGCTTGTAAAGCTTCCATGCCCCCGAAAAAGAAGAAAAACATAAGGTTAAGTATTTAACCACACCACATTACCCCCACGGTACTCTTGGTTTTCTAAGCCTGATGGATTCCCACATCCATGAGGAGAATCTTTCTAGCGTTGCATCTTCTAAAGACCAAAATAATTTTTAATCTTCAACCATCAGTGATGGTAAGGAAAGGTAAGCATGAAACGGGACAACATTATCTAACCTTGTGTAATTTCAGCTAATGTTGTCACATGCCTCATCAGTAGAAGCATTCTTGTCAACACGCATTAGAGAAAGTCATCCAGTACCAATGACATTGAGTAATCTCTCAAATGGAGCACAAACATCATACCAAAAACTAGAATAAAGACGGAAGCCCAAAAGTCATTGACGTACCATCGTTGGTTTCAATGTCAAAGGCCTCGGCCTCGACAAACTGACTCATTCGGTAAACAAATCTCTGGGAGGGTAAGTCATTGAAGTAGTCGAGGAGAAATAATGAAGAAGTTTATGGGGTTTTAACTTCATTACCCCTCCCCCAACTTTGTACATCCAAACTATTTATCTTTGAACTTTGAAGCTCTTCAATACCCTACTTGAACTTAAACATCTCATTAACCGATCCCCCTAACTAATCGTTCTCTTCGTTTAACCCCTCCCAAGCGATTTAAAAACCCAAAATGCGATAAATTTTTAAAAACGCGATTAAAAATTACAATTTGGGTTAAATTAAAAACCGAATTCCTAATATCATCTAAACCAGACCTAGTTGCAACCAAATTTTAACCTTTTATTTTATAGTTTTTAACTAACACGTGAAAAAAATAAACAAAAAATTGGGTGGATTTGCGATTTTGGGGATTAGGGTTATCGAAGGTCAGGCGATTTTACAACAGATTTCGCCGGCAATGGCAGACAAAAGAGAGGCTTTTCCGATGGTTGTGGCTAAAGAAGGAGGCGACGTCGGGCCAGAGGCATATGGGACGTGAAATCAAGATAATTGTGAGGAAGAAGATGATAAAGTTGTTAGATTTGAATTCGAAATTGAACATGATGTTAATGGATTTCATGATGAGGAACCTACAAATTGTAATGAAATACCTGGTAGTGATGATGATTCTATTGAATTTGAAGTTAGGAGAGATAGAGATGGTAGAAAAGGTTACATATTAGATTTGGGAAATTCATATTTTCAGGTGTTTAAAGAGAAGATTGTGGTGTTTGGGACGTTTGGGACGTTTTGGAGGCAAATCGGCATATGTAAATGCAGAGTCCGACATAAGGTCAGAAATGCGTCAATGTTTGAAGATGATTCCATAGTTGGATCAAGCTGAAGTTTTGTCACAAGATAACCACATGAGTCAACTTTAATATGGAGGTGGTTTGGACTCAATCCAACGGTGCAATAAAAAATATGGCGATATACTGAAGACTGGTTAAAACTGTCTCGCGAAATGAGTCATACTGGGGAAGCATATCAGTTTACAAAAAACGATACAAAAGAGAATTTTACGCATAAAACCGGTACAAACGAGAATTTTACGCATAAGCTGATACCGGGTAGAGAAAACCGGTACACTCATACTGGTATGAATAAAAATTTAAGATGGAGGATGATACCGGGGAGATATACAAGTTTTGTCAAACCGGTATGGGTGAAGAGAAGCCATACCGGTTTGTGCAAACTGGTACCGAGTCAAATTTAAGTCAACTTTATGATTTTTCCATGTTTTTATCCAATTTCACTTGGATTACCCCATGTGTTTTGGGTTAACCCAATACCATTTTTATGAGCATATATAAGTGTTTTATACCTAATTTTAACACACTTTTCCTTCTACTTTTGTTTTTGTTTCTACTATTGTGCAACATTTGAATCTTGTTATTAATCTAGTTTCTTCTTAATTTCCTTGCTTAATTCTTGTTTAGATCATGATTAAGCACATTTTTATCCTTGAATTTTGTGTTTATATCATGATTAATGAGTAGTCTCTTTTAGACAAACGGGTTAGTTAGATTAGGGTGGTTAAGTGTTGGAATATGATGCTTAGGGCTTAGTTTACTTGAACCTTCATTCATTTAATGTTCTTAATGCAAGATTTGATTTGATCATTCATTTCTAGATCAAAGGTAATTTCATGTCGGGAGGTGTTTGTGAAAATGCCTAAATGAATTATTTGAATGTTAAATGAAGCATAACCAAGGGATTGTGTTAGTTAGTTTAGTGGTTGAATGAATTAGATATTAATACTTTCTTTTGTGTAATTAGCCAAGTGATTCTCTTAGTTGCATAATTAGGAAAAATATTATTACTACGATAATTGATTAGTCTAAATTAAAAAAAATTAGAGCAAGGACTAGCATTGAAGGTTAGTATTGAGCATCATAAGACATCACTTGATCACTTAAATCAATAATTTTAAACTATTTATTTAGCATTTTTAATTGTTAATTGAATCTTGATTTTAGTTGATTTTTCTTTAGTTATGTTGATTTTTGCTATTTTTGATTTTTTGTTGTTTGAATGTTACAAAACCAAATCAATCTTATTAGTTTAGATTAAATATGATTTTTCTAAGTTATAGTATATTAATTACTTTTGATTTGAATTGACATCTTAATCAGTCAAATTAAGTAGTTTAAAATTACTTGATAGAATAGAACCGAAAAATCTTGTTTAACAATAATCTGACAATAAGTATGTATAACAAGTGCACAGACACAAGTTTTTCCAGAAAAAAACTTTAACAACTCATAGAAAACGTAAATGCCAAATTTCTCTTAGCTCACACAGAATCTTAAATACTGAATCACACTTGTAAAAAAAACACTACAATGCGAAAAAAAGATCTGACAATTACTGAATCACAAATCCCAAAGCTAAAAATGTTGTTTGTTTTGTATGTATTCCACAGCTAAATATTAGAAAAAGAAAAAAAAAGACAGAATAAAAAGAGTCTCTCCTTGTTTTTGATAAAAGTATCTTCCTTCCTACTTCTACCTTCCCATACCATTTTCTCTATCAAGTTTCCTTGTGATTGTCCTTTAAAACTGTATTTATTTTTCGTAAAAACAGAACAAAGTTACTAACTTTAGACATAAGTCCCAATCCAGCCAAGCCCACTGATGAAGAAAGACATTGTCTGAAGAAACAAGTAGATGAAGTAATTGTTCTTCCCATGTACAAAGTCATAACATCCACACACGAACAAGAATGCTGCAAATCCAAGCTCCAATGTATTCAATCTGACACACACAAAAAAAACGAAACTCATTTATAATCATCAAATGTCTATATATATTCGATACTGAAAAATATATATATACCTGTCAGGCAATTTGAAGATTCTAGGGAATCTCTTAACCACTTTTGTGTTTCCTTTAGCGTTCTGACCACTTCCAAGCTTAGCAGTCACGACCCATTCGTTAGCTCTTCCTGCTTCGAACAGACCAATGAGAGTAGCCTTTGTACGATGCAGTGACATAACATTCTCGAATAGGATCCAATAGAACAGCAGATGAATCGACCTTTTGTTAAAACAAGAATAATCAGTATAAAGAAGAAACTTCAGTTACTTGAGGTACAAGTCACAAGAGTGAAGGTGGTGACTTGAGATACAAGAAACCAAGTTTACCTAGGAGTACCGACGGAATTGAGGATAGTGATTATTGAAGGGATATAAACGGAACCCCAAATCGGAACTTTAACTTCAGGAACGAGAATGGTGAGAGGAAGAACAACACAATAGAAACAAAATGTGACCCAATGTGCAATGACTTTCCTCACAAAGAAGAAACTGTAGATTACATACACTTTCTTCCAGAATCTTACTTTCTACATCAGATCAATATATAACAATTCAGAATAAACTGTTTCTTATGTTTATCAGAAGAAAAAAGATGTAATTTTACCTTGTTTCTGATAATCTCCATAACCATTTTCCTAAAGAGATTAGCAGGTCCACAAGACCATCTATGTTGCTGAAAACGAAAGGCTCTAAAAGTACTTGGAAGCTCACTTTTCACCTAATAATACAGAAACATATATATATTTATTACATATTACTTTACCAATTTTTTTGAACAAGTGATAACAAAATATCGAGAGTACTTAAAATTAATGTTAAATATTGATTAATACTCCCTCTGTTTTATATTATATGTCGTTTTAGAGTCAAATCTTTGTTCCATAAAATATATCATTTTAGGTTTTCAATGCAAAAATTAATTAAGATCTATTTTTCCACCAATAGAATAATATTACAATGTTTTTTTCTATTGACTGATTTAAACTATTTAGTATTGTTTTTATGGAAAATTGAAATTTTTTAATTCGTGTGTAAAACTCTAAAACGACATATATTACAAAACGGGGAGTAACATAACTTGTGTGAATAGGTTGTCATGTGTTTAATGAGATATAAAATGAAAATAACATAACTATCTTGTGCACCACCAAGGCACCAACTACTTTTGTGCTGTGATTTTATACTAACTATTTCATTTTTTAATTAATTTCTAGAAAAAATCATAAAATAGTTAGACTAAAACCTGAAGGTCACCGAGGTAGAGAAATTTCCAGCCACGAAGACTTGCTCGGACGGCGAGGTCCATATCTTCCACGGTGGTCCGATCTTTCCATCCGCCAGCTTCATTTATCGCCGCTATTCTCCATATTCCGGCAGTTCCTACATATAGATTATGAGCAAAATTTATATTAAAAAAAAACATAAATGATAAATACATATGTAGTTTATTTCTGAAGTACAAAATGTAAGAAGTGTGTGTAACAATAATATGAAAAAATGTCTTCGTTTGCTTTCTCTACAAGTCATAATCTAATGAATGTGTCCCCTTAGACAAATTAATTAATAAACTGAACACATGATTTAACAAAATCAATTAATATTTGTTTAATCTTACTTATAAGACAAGGATGCTGACTATAAGTATTTAATATAGCTACATCTATTTGCTTGATATCTCAGATTCCCACATTTGTTAATTATTTAAGAATCCGTATAATATTTTGATTCAGATTTATATAATAACATAAAAAATAATATAAAGTTTGGGTCCACAAGACCACATCTTGTGTATCAATTGGTCGGACAAGATGTCAGTAGACACCAATATTTACTTCCAAAACTCCTTAATTTTTTCAGTTATAAAAAAATTATATTATAGTTTTTTAATTGTTTTATCATATAGTAATTTTATTTAGTATTTACCGTTGAAGCCGAAGAAAGCATGTGTTGATGAACCAACTTCTTGCTCCACCGTAAAATGATAGTCCAACGACATTTCTTGCATCCTCGTTAATAAGCATTCATCAGCATTTACTGCCCAAATATAATAATCAGTCTTTTAACAAAAAAAATAATACAATAATATAAGAGAGTAGTATTAGTCTTAAATTTATATGGTTAACAAGGAAAACAAATATGATAAACAGAACTCAATTATTGCTCAAATGTCCTTCTTTAGTGACCTCATTATTAAACTCACTAAGTTGGACTCATGCTTTAAACAAAAAAAGTAAAATCAAAGACAACAAAATTATTATATTACTCCTAACAAGTGTCGGTAAGGTAAAGGCAAGTGCATAGTAGACTCTATACTCAACTGTACACTGATAATTTTCTAATAACACTGATAAGAATGGGTCCCACATTTAAGCATTTAACAAAAGGCAAGAAGCACGTGTTAAGTAGACCCGACAATTCCTAGTTAAAACCCGACCCGACTTGACTCATTAAGCCCGGGTTCAGTTCACTGACAGCCGTCGGATCCGAGATTTCGGAGAATAACATGACGTCACCACAATTTTATACAGAAAGAGAGGAGGATATTCTCGAATACCCGTTGACCCGGATTTCCGCAACTAATCCGACCCGGTTTTAAGAGCAGTTCTAATCTAGCGCAGCAAGGTGCACCTCAAAAAAAAGTGATAATATGGAAAATGAAAGGCTTAATAAATGAAAAATATGGTATTTTAAATAAATAAATAAATAAAACTACTTGAAGTGAAGGATATATACCACCGACACCACTAAAGTAACTCTAAGAAAACCAAAAACCACGAGCTTTCATTTAATGATACAAACAACATTAATTTTGTCATAAAACATAAACAAAGACACCGATTCACTTTGTAATTTTGACACTTGACAAGCCATTCTCAATTTTTTTATGTAAAAGGAAAAGTGAGTTACCAAAGCGCCAACGAGCTTGGACAAGAGCAATGTTGGGGTTATGGACGAGAAAAGGAATGCTCCGGCGAAGAAAATCAGGTTCAGGTTGAAAATCAGCGTCGAAGATGACAACATATTCACAATGTTTGACATAACTACGTTTGAGTCCTTCTTTTAAAGCACCTGCTTTGTATCCAACTCTGTTTTCTCTTATTTGATACCTTATATTTATTCCTTTACTTGCCCATCTTTGACACTCCACTTCCACCATTTGCTGCTCATTTTTTGCAAAACATTTAAATATACATTAAAAAAAAAGAAATCGAGCAAGCAAGGCCGGTCCTTGAGAATTTAAAAGCTACAATTTTAATCTAAAATGATAAAAGTAGGCCGATTTTTAAACTAAAATTTTGAAAATGGACCGGTTTTTAAACTAAAATTTTGAAAATAAAAATAGACCACAAACTCGTGCTTGGTATGTTTACCCTTAAAACCGATTCTATGAGCAAATGATATATTAATTGTTATATCGGCTATTTCTTGAATAGATCACTCGCAAAATCTATTTTTAATAGAATAAGTGACCAATATTAATATTCCAAATTTATTTCTCTTTATTAATTCTTACCATTGGATAATATTAGTCCAAAATAGCAAGAGAATTTGATTAAATTTTTTATTAAGAGAAAGTTATAGGGAAAGTAAAGCAAGCTATATTTTGTGCGAATATGGACTAAGTAAAAAATATAGAAATACCTTAACAGTAGGATCTGTTGAGTCATCCAACACTTGAATCACTAGTCGATCCGACGGCCACGATAGTCCGCACGTCGCTCCTATTGATAGCTTGTAAACCTAATTGCCAAAAATCACGGGTAAAATTAATATCAACAAAATCTTCTTAACTTTTTAGCCCCTATAATTAGCGATTTATTACCATTTTTCCTTAAACTATGGATTTGTAAAAAAAACCCAAAATCCCAGAACAATCAAGAAATGCGAGTCTCACCTCCACCGTTTCAAGTGATTTGCGGTTAATTTTTAAGCTAATTTCTCGAAATCTTATAACTTTTGGGGTTTAAAAAGTAATTAAAACTTTTAAAGAAAAACAGAGCAAAAACAGAGTAATAAACAGAGAAGTGAAGAAGAAAGAGACCTCTCGTTCGTTAAACATGGGGATTTGGACGAGAACCACCGGGAAATTAGAGTTTCCAAGCTCTTCATCGTCTTGAATAGGCTCAAATTTGTAGCGTTTGTGTGGTTTTTTCCAAAAGAGTTTGACGAGGACGATGACAATTCCCATGTAAACTCTCTCACATAAAAGCATGAGAGACATGAGCAAACAGATGTAAACAGCTATTTGAAGAAGAGGAACAATCACTGGTGCTTTTACTAGCTCCCAGATCATGCCTAATTGACCTGTGATCTCCATCCTCACGCCTTCAAAAGTCTCCGGTAACACAAACTTAGGTGAACCATCCATTTTTAGATTTTTCCTTCTCTTTTTCACTTACAGTGAAACAATGGATGATTTTTCTTTAGAATGTTGCAATGTGGTTTTAGCTTAAGTGGGTTTATGAAGAGAAGGAGAGAGTGAGATTTGGCTTGAAAAAAATGTAGGCTTTCTCTCTCTACAGTTCTAAAGAGAGAGGAAACTTATGAAGAGTGTGTGTGTGTGTGAAGGGAGAAGAGAAAGAGAAGGAATATAAATGGTGAAAATTTGTTTTTTACTTTATTTATTTATTTTCTCTAGTTACTAAAATAATCTTCTTTTTTTATTGGGATTTTACAAGAGAAAATAGTAAATAAAAGATAAAAATCTCAGTGACATTTGGTGTGTGAGATTCTCAAGTTCTGGTAATAACAACAGAGGATTTACTTCTCATTCTTTTTTGACACAAAAGATTTTATTAGTTTCTTCAGTTTCTGGGTTTTCTTCTTTTTAAGAATCTGTGCCTACCAATGAAAGCCAAATTGGAGTTAGACTGAATTATTTATTTTAGAAATAATGATTATCATATTGATGAAATTTTAACTTTTTTACCATTTATGGGTTTTTGCAGCCTTTTTACATACTTTTTTCTAATATACAAGTCAACTTTTAAGAAGTTACCTTTTTTGGTCAACGCAATTTGTTGCTAGGCTTATTCATATTTTTCAAGTAAGCAAAAGATCTTTAGGACATAATTGAGAAATCAACCATAAATGTGAAGAGATTTACGTGCACACTAATGGAACGTTAGCATTTTAACTTTATATTGATTCACATTGAAGAAGAAAATTGAGCCGGTTCACAAAAAGACAATAGAAAAGGTAAAGTTCTAAGCATATACCATTGACATACTTTTCTAAGTTTTAATTTTGATGATATGGAGATAGAAGCAAAACACAATGCGTTAAAAATAGGAGAATCTAAAAAAAGTAACTAGTTAAGTGATATTCATTAATTTGAAAAACATGACTGTGTGGGTGGTAACATCGTAAAATTGTGTTCAAGTCAGATTTTAGGTTTTTTTTGGATGGTTGAATTTATTGATTGGTTGGAATAATAGACAAAAGCATATCATACGATTCATATGGGTCTTTCTTTTGGATTGAGGTTTACGAACACTCTAAATATAATACAATATTTTGATCAAACCAAGAGCCTATTATTTTTATTTTTATTTTTTTTAGTTATGGTTTGACACCCACTCTAAGACCCAACAAGAATATATGATTAATGCCCGAAAAAAGGGCCTAAATCCGATAAACAAGATCCGATCCGGTGAAAGACACGCGGACCCCGTCACTGTTCATAATGTGACGGGGTCGAATCAGAGAAAGATCAATATAAATAGGATATGTCAGAGGAACTAAGAAGGGGTCGGAAAAAAGGGAAGAGAGATATCGCCGGTATTGACAGGGTAAAAGTACGATCATAAGATAACAGCTAAGTATCCCGACTATTGAATCAGTTGAGGAAAGCGTTTCCAAGTCACATCGTCTACTTGACGACCTCGTCTATCAAAGTCATCATAACTTCGATAGGAAACAAGGAGACCTCGTCCACAAAAGATGCACAGTGACCGCAAAGATAAGAGATTTCTGTTAACAAACACCAATAACTGAAGTGAAAGAGAGTTAGTATAAAAAGCTATAGTCAAATAGCCTAGTCTAGTCTATCTATTATATTTTAAGGAGTATTAAATTTTATATGTTGTCTGATCCTCTAAATATATTTGACTAAGTTAACAGGTTGCAAGGACCAGTTAAACAATTTTAAACATGAAGTTTAATTTGAAAAACGGTCAAGAAATAACTTATTTGTGAGAGTGGAGATGGAAGTTCTCAATAGGTAGTCGAAATCACGAGAGTTCTCTAAAAGAGAAATGTCCAAAAACAAATTAAAAAGATGTTTGTAGTAATGGTTTACCTCTCTTGTTGACAAGTTGTCGTGATTTTATAAAATAAAAACTATTCAAGTCGATGGTTCTCCTCAGTTAATTCTCTTACAATTTGTTTTTATCTTTGAAACTTTTAGGGTGGCTAGTTATGATCATATCATATGATAATATTTATATATGAACATGTAGCGACTTTATCTTTTCTCTTGTTGATGCAGATTTAGTACTTCATAATTTGCCAACATTTCCTGGTTATCTCAATTATGAGAAGAAAGTTAAGTTGTTTTTTTTAATTATTATTTCTCTACTAATCTCTTTTTAGAGTTTTGTTTATCGTTACAAAAAAGTTACAACATTTTTTCAGTGGTTAAGACTCGAACTTGGAATGTTTAAGTTACAAGTCGGGACATGTATCACCAAACTACAGATACTCCACATTAATTACAACTTAAATCCCACTGTATAAAATTGAACATAAAATATCTAAACCATGCACTATAATCATTGCCACTAACCTAAGAACGTTTGGCAAGTTTTTGTTTACCATGTTTGTTATGACAAAATTTGTTTATTTTTGTATAATTCGAAAATGTAGACTAAAAAAATCTATCTACTATGGTAAAAATAAAATTATAATATTACGAGAATATATGTCTACAATTTAACATTAGCATGTATTTATTCATTAACAAATAATGATAGCCTGATAGTTCTCATTTTAGAGATTGATTTTTTTTTTATAATGGAATTAACAAATTTTCTTGTTTTTTATTTCTTATTTACTCCAACAAATTTTGTTTGTTAGTTAGGCGAAAGAAATATCACATTTCTGATGAGTTAAAAAATTCGATGATGAATTATTTGACACTTTCCACTTCATCGTTTTTTTCCATTAAATATACAATAGGACTTTGCGTTGAGAGCAAGGCCTTGCGCTGCCACA
Organism: Iberis pinnata; assembly: GCA_900406425.1. Lineage (NCBI taxonomy): Eukaryota > Viridiplantae > Streptophyta > Magnoliopsida > Brassicales > Brassicaceae > Iberis > Iberis pinnata. The sequence continues at coordinate 27,970 of OVBE01000592.1, read as the reverse complement.
ACTACTAGTAATTATTGAGGTGCATTAGTTTTGTTTCCAACTATACTTCAATTTGGATTATGTTTTTACATAATCCAAATTGAAGTATAGTTTTTTTTTTTTTTTTTAACAAAAAAACTATACTTCAATTTGGATTATGTAAAAATATTGTTAGTTTCATTCTTTACAATTGTTGAATCAAGATTTAGTAGACTAAATCTTTGATTTTGTGGATAAAACTAAAATAATTTCGAAAAAAATTTCATATATTTTTAGAAGAGTAATTATATGGATATTTATATTAAAAATATATGCTTAATATCTTAATTACATATTTCGACCTAATGTGCTTTTTGCAAGACAGACCCAGCTCGTCAGATTGGTCCAACTCGTCTCAGGCCTTATAAGTCGTCTCAGACTTTTTAGGTCGTTTCAAGCCTTCTAGATCGTCGTCCATCTGAACCTTAAACTGAAATGAGCTTTTGGTTGGATGTTAAACCGGGTATCAACAATAATACTATATTATGATTTGTAATTACATAAATATTATCGCCGTTGTATTTGTTACCACATGCCGTTTAATAGGATTTCTACTCTATTGATTTCCTCTAGATGATGATGCTTCTGTTCTCACGATAAAATTGTGTATTTTTTTTCCTTCTTTTGTTTCTTTTAACTTAAAAGAGAAACGAGTCGAAATTATTTCATTATTAAAGATAATAAAAAGTGGTTTAACAAAGCAAAAATCTCGTGCTTGAGGGATGACTAGGCCTTGTCTTGTTTGTTTCTTGATATTGTCAGTTTTCTGGTATACATAACTTACAGTAATTAAACGCATTATTTAACAATCAAAAACAATCACACAATCGGAAAATTAGATCTATATCTGAAAGTCACCATTCACAATTCAGTAGCGGATCTAAAAAATTTAATTCAAAATAAAGTTGTTAAAAATATATAGAAACCGGAAAAATCATTACAAACGAACATAAAAAAATTACTTTTATTTGCGGAGTCATCATATTTATTACAACCATGAAAAGATTATTTTTGGTGTAACAATATCAAAACCAATAAAGACATCTAGTTTGATGCAATGAAATCAAAACTAAGTTAGGTTAGGTTCAAACCTATACTTTAATTGGATTCAACTATACACGTATCTAATATGTAACTAATGGTGCGTTGGGCTAGTGGTTTCACCTCAGGAGTTGGTTTCATGAGGTCCCTAGTTCGATTCCCGGTGGGAGGGATGCTTTACGCCATGTCACAAGGTATTAGCAAAGGCTGGTCCTGGATCTAAAGGGAGATTAAGTCCGTGGGAATCCAGGTCCAGCAGCAGTTGGTGGTGTGGTTAGAGATGGTGCCAGGAATTGGGGTGCGGGTTTTGCATTACATATAGGCTATTGCTCTGCATCTTTAGCAGAGTTATGGGGAGTATATTATAGCTTATATGTTGTTTGGGAATATGAGGTGCGAAGATTGGAATTGGAAGTTAATTCCACAATGGTTGTGAGTTTTCTCAAATATGGTATAGGCGATTCACATCCATTATCTTTCCTAGTACGTTTGTGCTACAGCTTTTTATCAAAGGACTGGACAGTCCATATCTCACACAGATATAGAGAAGCTAACCGTCTGACAGATGGTTTGGCAAACTATGCGTTTTCTTTACCTTTGGATTTTTATTTTCTTGGTGATAGTCTTTCTTTTGTTGCTCCTTTAGTATCGGATGATACTCATAAGTGCATATGTTCAAGACAAATTCAGTTATAATTTATTTTTATTCTTTAAAATAAATGGGAATTTTACTTCCTGTTTCACACAAAAAAATATCTAACTTTCGTAACTATTAATTTTTGGTTTAAGATATAGTTTCAATTTATTTTTTTAAGATATAGTTTCAATTTTTAGAAATCGAGTATCCATAATTACGTCGACCACGTGATCTAACTCGTTATAAGTACATTCCCTTAAGTTCCGAAAAGGCCTTGTCGCAAGCCGAAACTTTGGACTAAACTTTTTATATAAATTTGATATCGAATTTTCTTTATGTTTGGCTAAAAAAACAACAAATGATTTTTTTCTTCCCACCCAGAATTGAGACAATTATCAAAAGATTGAAACAATGAAACACTGTTTCTATCATGTAGATTATCACTTATTATTCACTAGAGACTAGAAGTCAATGATACCCCAACTAGAACTTAAAAGTACATTTTGTGCAAATCTTTTTCCTTTTACTGTTAAGTATTCAAAGATAAATTTCTATAACACATAGATTATTGTAGCCTTTTTGAGTTTTTTTTTCATCTTCTTTGGTTTCTTGAAGTTATTATAGATTTTCGTACCTATTTTAAGTTGAGAATTGCAAACATTCCAAAGATCAACGAATTATGTGTAAATAAACTTCCTTTTATGTTCGAAAGCTCCTCAATCTACGGACATATGTCTGTGTAGATTAATCAAATTAATTAAGGTTTCTTTGACAAACAAGGTCAATGCAGTTATGGCCACGTATCCAATTTCGACATTGACATTCGAGTCAATTTGTCGATGCGTTGCTTGAAAGTTTTTCTTCTGTTTTAGCTAATATTTACATATTTTCTAGAGAACATTGTATGTAAATTTACATATAATTTCAAGTGGTTTGAGACGTCAGGCGTGTTTAACATGTATGTATTAAATAGTAACGATTTTCTTGTTTATTACTCCCTCCGTTTCGAATTACTTATCGTTTTAGAGTTTTGCACAAAAATTAAGAAATCTCTATTAAAAAACACCATTAAACATTCTAAATCAACCAATAGAAAAAACTCCTGCAATTATTCTATTGGTTAAAAAAGTCAAATTCATTTAATTTCTGCATTGAAAACCTAAAACGACACATATTTTGAAACAAAATTTTTTCTCCAGAACGACAACTAATATGAAACGGAAGGAGTATCTAACACGTTAAAATTATGTTACACAAAATGTATTTCAAAATATTTGTAGTTTTAAAATTCTACACACATATTAAAAAAATCATTTAATTAAATTTTTTTAGATAAAACTCGTATTCCAACACATATCAACTTATATTAAAATATTATGCATAATACAAAAATCTAAAAACAGAAAAATGCAATAAATTAACAATTATTTTAACATTTTTTTTCTAAAACTACAATTATAATAGAAAACAGAATAAATAATATTTACGTATGTGTCTGTAGAGCTTTTTTGCGGATCTAAGCCAGATATTGAACTAGTTTCTAGAATGTTTCTTAATTTCTTATTATATATATAAAAAGATATTAGCGTTCAGAAAACTTTAAACAAAGTATCTCTAGTGCCGTTAAAAANAAAAAAAAAAAAAAAAAAAAAAAAAAAAAAAAAAGTATCTCTAGTCGAACAATTAAATTGAGTTAGGCTTTTGTTTATGGATTGATTTGATTTTTGTTTCTTTTTTCCACGAATTGTTTTGTTTTTATTAGGACTATATTAGGATATGTTTGAAAATCTGAGCCAATTTATCCTTTTCCTCCTCATTCAAGGCCTTGATTAGTGATATACTTTACTATGTGATTTATACTTTGGGGGGATTTCTTTTGTTTTAACAAAAAATAAAGTACTTTGATCTCTCAGTTGTGTATATACTATAGGGATGATAATACTTTATTGAAGTGCTTTTGAATTTTGGGACATTTTTGCAACTTACACTTTTATAATATTCCTCTAGTCACATTCTTTTCATACAAAATGTAAAATTACTAAAGTAAAGACAATATAACTTGTAGCCTTTTCCAACGGATCCATCAAAATTTTCAATTAGAACTCTATATTATATGATTTATAGTATGGCTATTGGCTACATACATATTTGATCATTGTACTGTAAGTAGTGATTGCTGATCTGTAACAAGCGAAGGAAGTGCACACCGTACATAGAATCTAATAATTGAATTGGTTTTTAAGGTAATTCTTATGAGAAATATATAATATAAAATTACAGTTGATAAACTAATCACAGAGTTTTCTCTATAATAACAAAACAACAACAAAAAAACCCATTGGCTTAAGATACTGCACTTGGAACTTTCTCTGCACATTCCCAAGAATTGTCCATCATATCTATTGAACAGAACAAAACCCATTTTCAATTATGTTATGATTTCTGATTCCCTTTGCATAGACTAGAGTGCAACAACTTGGAATTGTATAATAGATTTCAGGCTTTAGGCTTCAGACTTGAAACAGTTTCTATATAGTTTCAAGTGAATAACATCTTGAGTTCCTCTATACGTGCACTTCGTACTTCTTGATCGGTTAAAGCTCCAGCGATCATTCTCTGCTTTCTCGCCTGAACCGCCTCCATTCTCTCCTCAACACTCCCCTTGGATTTCACAAGGCAAGACAAAATTTTCACACAAGTTTCTAATCTCCATCAATGATAGGTTGTTTATATGCCTGATAAGAAAGAAGAAGGTACCTACCTTAATGATGAATCTTCTGATTTTGACTTTCTTAGTCTGTCCAATTCGATGAATACGCATTACAGCTTGTTCCTCTACTGCTGGATTCCACCATGGATCCTATAGCACATATAATTTGGTTTTCTTTTTAAATGAATCGGTTTTAAAACCTATGCTCTATTGTTATTGAACATGATATATGAACTACTAGTTAATTTTAACAATTTTAATGTGATATTACTACAGTGTCCAGATTTGACAGGAACTGATATGATCTTTACGTTATGCCATACATACCATGACAAAAGCATTGGACGCAGCTGTTAGATTTATTCCGACGCCACCAGCCTTTAGAGACATCAACATTACCTATCCAACAATTGAAGAATAGAAGATTAAACTTCAGCTTACACATTAGAAAGTATAACTTTTGAACATTTCACCAACCATAATACTGCCATCTTCAGAAAAATCTTTAAGGACTTTCTCCCGTTGCTGTTGATTTAGTGTTCCATCAAGACGGACAAATGATATGTTATTCCTGGAGATTAAAAATAAATGATTTTGCAATTTTGGTTCTGCCATAGCAAGTGAACAGCAGTAAGAAATGTATAATAGTATACCGAGAGAGGGGAATTTGTAGGAGATCAAGGAAGGCGGTCCATTGGCTAAAGAGAATGCTCTTTGAGCCTGAAGAACGAAGACTTTCAAGCTCTTGCAAAAGAGCTGTGATTTTGGATGATTCTACCCAATTCTTTTCCACATCAACCTGAAATCTACTCTCGGTTGGTGCCGTGATGAGTTCTTGTTTGTTTACAGTTTTCCTGCAAAACAACAATTCATCATGATTGGCCAAATACAACCACAAGGACATCAGATCAGAACTAGTAACAGCATCAAGAACTTCAAGATACCTACACACAGGGCACAACCCAGATGCAGAATTTCGCCAACTTGCCAAGAGACACTCACGACATAATCTATGAGCGCATGGTGTTAATACAGCATCCTCCAATGCTTCAAGGCATATTGGACACTCTCCTTGCTCTCCTTTGCGCAGTTCCTCTACTACCTCCTGAACAAAAGCCACTGATGGTACATCTTTTCCTTCCCTCTCTACACGAGAAGATTTTCCACTAAGGAAACGTTTTGTGAGTTTATTCAGGTCTGAGTATTCCGCTGTATCACCTCGACTGGATGCATGAAAAACAAGGGACTGTTATATAAAATGGCAACTATGTCAACAAAATATCAAGTAGAGACATATTTCTTATACCAAATTGCCATATTGTCTACGCTATTTTGCTAGATATTTTATACAAGGTCGTGTGAACAAAATTAAGCAGATTGAAATTGAAAAGCTGTATATGATATGCAAGCCACGGACGATATATCAACATAAATACAGAGCAAGGACATACAAGCCATACCTCATTACTAGAAATGGGTGATCACAACACTGTCGAAGACGCAAAAGTAATTCTAGGATTGAAGCATAATTATGAAGGACTTTGCCTTGTTCAACAAATTGATCAAATTTGACCTGATAAGATCCACCAGCATTCAGTAGAAGGCATTAAAAGAGAACTGTTAGTAAAATGCTAAAGAATCCTAAGAACAAACAATACCTTGGATTTTTTAAATAGTGCGTCGTAGAAGTCTCTCTCAGACTCAGAGAGTTCACAGTAGATGACCCGTGCATCAGCAGGGGGTAGAACAAGAATCGGCCTAAAATAAACAACTATACTTCAGATTGATCAAGAAAACTCAAATGAAAGATTATTCTCTGTAAGCATCAGAAGGCTATACTTATGACCAAATTCTTTTGTTTGTAGTATTCCCACCTTCCTTCTCGATCTGTACTAGACTTGGTTCTCCTAAGCATGATAGGTTTTAAGATAGACTGCACCAGCTTTAGCCCTCTTTCATCGCCCTCTTCAAATGGCTTTTGAACAAGTTTATTCCACCTAAGAATAAATATGTTCCAAGCTAACAAGCTTCAGACATATCATACCAAATGTAATGTGTTCCCAACCAAAAATACAAAAGGACCCTTACCACGCCCAAGTTCCCCATGGTTCAATCCTCAAAAACCGTAGAAGACTGAACAAATCCTCCAAATTGTTCTATTAAGAAGATAACATTTAATATTATCACAAAATCCAAAATATGATGAAGAAATCATTATCCAACATCAATTTAAAATGAGCCACAATACTAAAACTGCAATCATATGAAATACGTCTCTGAAAACAAGTTTGTGAAATAGAGTCCAGACTTGTGTATACAAAGATATGCACAAAAAGTTGATATCCTTCTAACAGTGATTTAGACTATCCGAAACTCAGGTCAATATAAACTAGGCAACTACTAAAATTATTTAACAAATAAAATGGCACTGCCCTAAAGGAATTAGTTCAATATGAAATCTTTGACAAAAAGACCAATCACCTGAATAGGAGTACCCGTAAGACACCAACGTCTATCAGCAACCAGAGCTGCAGCAGCCAAGGATATTTGGCTTTTCGAATTTTTAATAATATGTGCCTCATCAAGAACAATTCTAAACCATCGAACTGCATAAAGTCCTTCACTGTCTGATGAGTTCTAAGAAGAAACAGAGAAGATAAGAAGATGTTCTTGCAATTCATTTGTAAACTGCATATATGAGATAATATTTGACCCGAAATAAGTACTTTTTTTTAAGAAAGCTACCTCTGCTGAAAATTCTGATGTTAAAACCCCATATGTGGTGATGACAACATCACTCTGGGATAGAAGTTTTGCATCCTTTGGCCTGCTTTGGCCATAATGAACATAGACAGATAAAGACCCAGGCTTCGCATGCATTTCAATTTCTGACTGATCAATAGTAGGAGGAAAAAATATCAGCTGACACAACTCATAAGGAAATACAAAACAAAAAGAAACAACAATTCTAACAGATAACCAAACATAGTTGGTACGTGCATCAAGCATGGAAACATATAACGTCTACAATACCTTCCACTGGCCCAAAAGTGTCATCGGGCAGACAATCAAGTTACCACCATTTTCAAGTGCACTTTTCTGTTCAAGTAGCTTCTTATCAAAACCTAAAAATTTGGTTGCCTTCACTGAAGGACTAGTGGACTCATCTAAAGAACTGCTGATCACATTGTCTCCTTCGTGATTGGGGTACAGAAACCCAGATGATGCAGTTTTTGAAGAATGGGCAAGCATAAGGGAAATTGTCATTACGGTCTTTCCGAGACCCATTGCATCTGCTAGAATCTGCATAAGTGTTATGATATTATCTTAATACCAAGGCACAGAATCCAGACGATAAATATAAAAATAGTTTGTAGGTGGACTACTGAGGTCATACTCCTCCTCTGGCCATTTGAAGTGTGCTAGGGAAGTGTATTGTAGCATCACCAGTAAAAGAATTCAAGTAGACAACAAGTTCCCTCCTATAGACATAAAACATATAAGTATCTAATTTGACTATTGATGTTGGCAGGCAAAAGAAACATTACTCACTTGTCTGCTAAAGAGTATGCTTCCCAACACGGGTGGAGCATTGTTGCTGCCTCATCAGTGCAATTTCCTTTCTCCAGTTGGGTCATCCAATGAAGTGCTTGCTTTTGATAAGGACGAAGCTCACACAGAAGTTTATCTGGAGTCGCCATTTCCTGTTGCAAAAGTTCTCACGTATTTTGTCAAATAAATTTCAACTGTTGAATATAATACGCAAGAAGTCCTGGAAATCAGAAAAACCTTTAGTCCAGAACTGTCCCCAACACCGACTATGTTATCAAGATCACCATCGCTGATGCACTGCTCATTTTCATCTCCGTTTGCATCTTGATTCAGATTCTTGACCTTGTTTAACTGATGCAACGAAGTAGCAACGGCAGAATCATCCTATTTCCAAAGGATCAAACAGCAAATGACAAACTTGACAAGCAAAAAAGCTAAAGTTTAAAATGCTGATATAATATGAAATTTTTACCTTGGAACTCAATGGTCGCTTCCTAGTAGACAAATCCTCAGGAGTAAACTCTGCCTAAATAGAAGAAACAAAATAGACATTTTCATAAATAATTAGCCAGGAACATAAAGAAATAAAAAGGAAAATATTTCTTTGCCATCTCAAGAAATTGCAGTCACATCATACATGAAGTATACAACATGTCAACAACTGCATAAATCGAAGCATTATAGGCGAGGAAAAAAAAATACCTTCTTGAAGGGGACCAACCCGAGCAACCTAAAGAGATTTGGGAGAGGATGAAACATTGATTCCTCTGCAGTATTACTGGCTGCCTTAAGTGAAGTCGCTCTATGCTCTTGAAACATAGAACTATTAATGTACACGCTGTTTCAAAAACAGATACACTACCTCAGAATCTCAATGAGTCTATCTTGGAATTGTTTAACTGGATCACAAACTATGCATACCTTACTGAAAGCAGAATTGCGTCCATGATGCCCAAAACATCAGGCGCCGACTTGCAGCGCCCTTCTATCCTAACTTTATTGTCTCTCACCAGTGGAAGTAGACAACGAGCCCATTCATTTGGGATCCTACCAATCTACCACAAGAGCCAATCATAAGTCATTAACAATTTCCATCTCATAATAAGCATGAAAACTAAACATATCACATCATGTGTGAGATTCCGTAACCATGAATTTGGAACGCACCTCTCCTGAATCCTTGGTCGAGAATCTGACGATATCAGAACCAGTACGCAAAGCTGGCTTTCCCCGTCCAAAGCGCTTCACAGGCGTAATTTCAGAGTTCGATCTTTTGCTATGCGGAAACGTGAACACCAATTCGTCACCGCACTTCAATTTCCTTCCTTTACAAGTTGACAATCCCGATATATCGGAACAACCCACAAACCACCACTCATTCCTTGAGACACTCACCTCTTCACCATTTACACTCTCACCTTCTTCCACGCGATGATTCGCTTTAACGCTTCTGCTTTCACTTAAACGACAACCCTTTATGCCACTCTCGGCTCTCTTCCCTCCGTTAGAGCCACTTTGGCTAGGAGTGGCGACATCAGGTTTGCTGAAACTAGGTGTGTCGAAGATTATATTGATGGCAGCCGTTGGATCAAGATTAGCCATGTGCAAAGCCCTGATTATGTCCATGTTTGAGTAATCGGAACCCACGACAGAACGAACTGTGGAAACCAGATCGTCTGAAACTTTCGTCCCCATTTCAAAACCCTAATATTAATTTTTTTTCGGAATTTTTAGAATCTCGAGAAATTCAAATACAGAATGAGAATAAAGTTGCCGAAACAAGAAACCAATGTGAAAAGCGATTAGAAAAAGGAGGCAAATTGACGACGGCGAACGAAATCTGCCGTAGTCGAGAAACGCGGGTAAATTAGCGACGGGTCTCTCCGTATCCAAATTCCCGCCATTATATTATTATTATTTTATGAACTATTTTATTATTTGTTTTTAAGTAAAAAATTCGAAAAATATTTTAAATATATAATATTTATCACTTTAATATATCAATTTTTTCGGTTGCCATTTTAATACATTAATTCTTCGTGGTTGTCATTTTAATACACCAATTTATTATAATTACTATTTAAAATCAAAATTTCACTTAACGAATTACACAATTTTTCTGATTTCTCAAATCTTATTATATAAATCGGAACGCGTTTAACGTGAATGCGACATGTAAGCAAATTATAATTAACTAAATCGTGACATATGTCATTGTTAATTAAGATTATGACATGTGTCGACGTAGTATTTTAAAATAATGAAAATTTTCTTATTGTTAGTTTATTACTATTATTATTTTTATAATAATAATAATAATAAAAAAAGAAATATTTATGGCTCCTTTAAATGGAAACTACATAATAACAAAAGGAAAATATTGATTTTATAAATTAACATAAACAATAAGATTAAAATAACTAAAATATATAACATATAAAAGATTAATAATATAAATTTGAAGAGCAAAAAAGTATATGTACATTTTTATGTTTTTTTAAACCTAATAACCGTAACATATGTTGATATTTGTTTTAATGATGTAAAAAGAAACTATAGATCAAAATAACTAATAATAACTAAATATTAATTTTAACGCCGATTAAAATATATAATAACATCGCTTATCATCTTTAAATCTAAAAAATTTATTTATACCCGCGTATCACGCGGAACCTAATCTAGTAATACATAAACTACTAATATTTCCAGTTTAATACACGAACTACCAAATTTTTATAATTTGATATATGTCTTTTAAAATAAATAAATAAATTTCAATAATACCATTTTACCATCACTCATTTACCATTTTGTAATTCAACATCAAAATTTTGAAATAGAGAAAAAAACATTTGTCTAAACACATATTTCTCCTTAATTTTTTATTGTTTTTGTTTGACTCACACAAAAAAATATTATTTTGATTGTTATAAAGTCTTTCGCGAGTAAATTAAACAAAAAATTTCAAAAACTAATAAGAAAGTGTGTTCAAATAATTATGGTAATTTCATAAGTGATACAAAAAAGTTCATACAAAAAATTAATATCAAGAAAATAGCAATACTAAAAAAATTAATTTATTTTCCAATAATAATAGTGATTATTTTACATGTTTTAAATGTCTTCTAGCAATTTTATTAACATGAAAATAAAGTTTTTTAAAAGATATATCAAATTATACAAATTCGTTAGTTCATGTATTAAATTGGAAAACTTTAATAGTTCGTGTATTATTCGGGAAAGTAGTAAAGTTTGGTAAATATGGTTAACGGCCGTTAGCTTCCGTTACATAAAATTACAATTTTGAAAAATTCATGTATTAAAATGGCAACCACAACAAATTGATGTATTAAAATGACAACTGAAAAAGTTCGTGTATTAAACTGACAAATATCATAAAGTTGGAGTATTTTTCTGGTTTTTTCCCAAAGGAAAATTAAAAACGAATACGTGTCAAATATCAAATGGATCTAAGTCGGATTACTTCATTCCCTACTTGAATTCATACTCCCTCGTTCTCGTAATAAATATCGTTTTAAAGTTAAGTTTTAAATACGGAAATTAAATAAAGTTCTTTTTACTAATAAAATAATTGTAATGTTTTTTATGAATTAATTTAGAATATTTAATTTTATTTTTATGAAAAACATAAAATTACTAATTTGTGTGCAAAATTCTAAAAAACATTTAATATGAAACAAAAAAATATTAAAAAATCTGTGATTAACTTATAACTCAGATGTGTAGTATAGTCATTCGTCTCTCTAAAAAGCTCAGCTTTTTTGTTTATTCTTTTCTATAATGAGAAATTTAGTGAAATGATAATCTTGTTTTTGTAGTTTGTAATAGGCAATGTTTTGAAAATCGGACTAACAAATTTTTTTAGTAACAAATCAATGCGGTATGATGGGTCGGATCGGGTTTGGTAATTTGTTAGAATTTATATGCATATAAATTAATATTATATCTATATCACCTTTGCAAAAACTGTTTTATAAGAGTAAATTTTTGACATAATAAGTTTTTATAATAATGAATAAAAACATATGTCAAGATTTTAAATATAAAATCAGTAAAAAAGTTATCTGTTGTTATATTGTGAATAAGAGACTTGAAAATCATTTACCTCTTTCGTTGAATATTCTTAAAGACTATTAGGAACATAAATTGTATTGTATTATGTACATTTTATTAGAATAATATTAAAATTTGGAATTAGTGGAAAATTTGTTAATTTTAAATCAAACCCGGTTTAACAAGTTTCAATTGGGTCGCCAATTACTGTTTTTCGGTCTGACACATATTTTTGGCTGGTTCAATTAAATTTGAGTTCTATTATCGATCCAACCCATACACCCCCCAGTTCAAGAATGAACTTGGTCCGATCCAATTTTCAAAAAGTTGGTGGTATGATATTTTTTCTAGGCAAATTAGATATTTTATCAACGCTAATACTAACATTATTTATGCCTTTTAATTTAATTAATCGTAATCTCATAAATATGTAGATTGAGATTTATTTGTTCATAAAAATACAAAAGATTTCATAATATTTTGTAAATTGAATAACATTTGATGCAAATTGAAATTGGAATCATTCATTGTGAATGGTGTATGGTGAAGGATGGATAGAGAATAATAATTGATGAATGGTAAATGGTGAATGATTAACGGCAAACTGTAAAATTTGAAAAGTAGTGATGAATGGTGATTGATTAATGAAGAAATGTGAATCGTGAATTGTAATTCGTGAATTATAAATGATGAATTTTCACATTCAAACAAAGTAAGATAATGAAATTCACGAGAACAAAAGATTCTTAAAACGTTTTCAAGAGACTGATCAGAAAAATCAAACATTCATACAAAAGAAATCAGGTTCATCTCCACTCTCGAGCTAAAAATCTTTGCTCAAGACCGTAGAAGATTGCTGAGGATTTGTAACAGTCCAGAGAATTTTCTCTTCTTTTAAGTTTTCTTGTTTAATCATTATTGTTTCCAAATCAACTTTAAAAATAATTAAATCAAGGGTCAAAAAAGAAAATTGCATATCCATTTTACAAATTACAAAATAGAAAATGTCTAACCAGCCAATTTTCTCATAAAAACACACAATTTTGAGTTGATTTTACAGTTAGACCAGGAAAAAATTAAGATTTGATATTCGGGTCTTCGAATCGGGTTCGGGTATAAAACGATCGGGTCTTGGGGTTTAGTACCCATTTAGGACCCCAAATATTTTCGGTTTGGTTTTGGGTCGAATCTTGTCGGGTTTGGGTCACTAAACTAAGAACTACAAAAAACCCAAAATGTGTTAGTTCCCAATTAATTCGGGTATTTTACACCCGAATTAATAAAAATATCAAAAAAATTTATAATTTACCCTAAGTACTACATAGTACCCGGAAATTGTCATAAATTTCCGGTTCTGGTCGAGTACCCGATCGAATACTCGAATTGGATATATTTCTTGTTAGGTATCCAATCAAGTACTCGGGTTGGATATGATTCTGGTCGGATACTCAAAACTCATTGGAATGAAACCCAATCAAGTATTTGAGACAAATGGCTTGGTTTCGATCAAAGTTTTTCCCGATTAGGATCCAATTCGAGTTTCGGATTTTGGAAAACATGCCCAAACCTATTAAATATCTTAAATTTTTCCGATTCTGAACTCAAAATAGAACAATGAAGCCAGTGACCCACGAGGAGTCAAGGGAGAGTCTACATCAACATAAGCCAAGTTTCTCTTTGTTGGAAGGCAAAACAAGAAGAAGAAGAAAACACATCACCTCAGAGAAATATGTATAGAAACAAAGCTGATACAACCACAATACAAATGTGCATAATTAATGCAAAATTTCGTAGCAAACCTGTCTGCTTCTGGTTACAGACACAAATCAATTGGATCAAAACTAGCTTTCTATTAATTCCCCTCACATTTACTCCCTCCTCATTCCATAAAAGCTGTTTTTTTTTCTTTTTGCAAATATTCTCCGACCCCTCTGAACTCAAAGTAAGCCAGCAAGCAGAGCTCCAGGATCATCAGCTGCAATCACTGGGCTAGTCGGTTGCACTACAGGTGGTGCTGGTCCAGCTCTTGCAGTGGTAACAAGAGCTCGAGATCCCACAGGAATAGCAATCAGTTGTTCCTTGATAAATTCTTTCAACCTGTATATAAAATAGGTCAATAATTGGAGAGGAGCAAAAAAGAAGTAGTGCTTAAGGTAAGAGGCAGAGATATCGTACTCAAATGATAGTGTAGGATCTCCTGAGCCAACTGTCATCCGCAGTTGTGTTCTGTCTGCTGGGTCTGTTTCAATTCTTGCCTGAAAATCATAAAACGCAGAAGATGTAACTCAACGGTTTTTTGACACTGCACATTTGAACGAAAAACTGGGTTGAAATCTCACCAAACAGAGCATGGGTCCTGTACTTTCAGAGTGGAAGGTTGTGCTTGCCACTAGATTATTAGGGTTTGGATCCTTCAACACAAAACCATAAAACTTGAGCTTAAGAATACATGTGTGTCACAAGTATGGGGAATGAGATTTTAGGCAAATACTTACAAGCCCAGGGCATATCGTCACCCGGAAACTGTTGAACAGATTCGCCATTTCTGGAAGAGCTAGAGGTCTTACACCTCTAACCTGCAAGTCATTGCAAATTCATGTTACAGTAGACATCCGAAGTTACATATCATCGTTTTGCAATCAACCGTTGATAAAAAAGGAAAGTGGACAAGCATTTGACTACTTCCCAGAACTACTCATATGCTTTTACTTAATATTTGGTAAGAGATGTGAATATACGTACAACTTCTTGAAGTTTCAATGGTGGCCCTGAAAGTGATCTCCATTGTGGGAAGAACTCTTCAGATGTCAGTTGAAGAGGTTCAAGAAACTTATTTAAGACTGCTGGGATGCGTAATTTTGCACTGACCTATAAAATATTCAGCATGTTAGGTAAAGTCACAGGTACGAAAGAAACCATTCACCAAAACAAGCCAGGGAAGGTTGCAGCAAGTACCAGGTTTGTACCAAACTTGTAGGAGAAATCCAAAACCGCAACATCCCTACTAGGACGGATGTTCATCACTTCAAGTGGGGATTGTACCTATATCAATGGAAGAAATTGGAATACTATGTAAAGAATAACGATGCAGAAAAAAAAAGGAGAAATCGAGGGATTGGTAATAAAATTGAAAAAGCCAACAGACAAAAGTACCTGTGCCCGAGGAGGAATTGTATCGGGTACTGGAGACAGTTCCAGTTTTAAATGAGCAGGGGGTAGTATTAAAGCTTGGACTGACGTAAGTGGAGAAATATTCTTGTTTCCCATGAAGAGGACAAGTCTCCCATGGTGTCCTCTCCATTCAGCTTTGATACCGATCTGGGGAATACCAACAATCAGCTTAATGAGAAACATAATAAATAAACGCGTTTGATCTTTGTAATCATTGTCCCGCGATTGTGAGCATTATAGGCCACTACGGCCAAAGAAGCTAAATAAAATAGGAGGCTTGCTATACGTATCAGACAAGAAAAAAATTACATAGAAAATAGGTGATATATGAAAAATCAAACCTGGATATAAGGATCCTCGTATAAGACACCACTGTCTTTCAAACATAAAGCATGGAATCTCTCGGAAATATTTCCGATCACCTGTCATTGAAAACAGAACTGAATAAGAAAACAATTCAAGGATTCAAATAGTTTCATGGAGTACAAAAATGGTTAGGTTTTGTTTTGTTAAGATCAAAGACAGAATGAATACAATTAGTTACGATAAGTCCATCAAGTGTTGCAGCTGTAAACGTTATACCTTTCACGTATTAGTGAAAACTTACCACACCAAAGAATGAGCTGGAGATGTATAAGTGCAATTTCATCCTTGTTAAAACTTACCACACCAAAGAAAGGAAAGGAACAAGAAAAAAATACCTCCACTGTATTTGTTTGCTCTTCAACAGGTACAATGGCGGAACCACCAACTTCATCCAGAACTCCTTCTGCCCCTACGGGACCACGTTGTTCCGATAAGACAGCTTCAGGTGGAGCCTCTATAGCAAGAGGACCGAGCAGATCACTAAGCAAATCAGGTGATGGATTTTGTGGATCTGCATTACTTATAGTTCTATTAAGTTGAGGGGTAGATTGGGCCACCGACTCAGATTCCTGCTAGACATGCAAAGAAAAACAGAATGTCAGAGATAATATGATAAAAGTATGTTCTACAAGGTAAAGCACATGGAACATGTAACGTCAATTGGGGCTGACAGAGAGAAATATTCACCGTGCTTCTACTAACACTTGGAACCTTCAAAGGCGGGGGTGCTCCGCTAACAGGCTGTGGGTCAGCCAGGACCAAAGCATTTGAAGGCTGTTGTTGTGCTCTAAGCTTGATGGCACTCTGGTCTGCGGTATCTTCGACATCTTCTGCTTTTTTGAGCAATGAAGACTATGGAAGAAGAAGAGAAAAAGAAATTCAGCATCTAAACGTCCCACTGTAGTAATTTGCATGGAATCATAATATAATAAACAGACCTGGCGCTCTGGAAATTTGGGCATCTCAGCCAATACATCTGTAAAGGCAGCCCCTTTTTTACTCAATTCAAAATACTCAACTGCCCTCTGTTGTATCTCCACATCAATACAACTCTCGTATCTGCCAAAACAAATATCTTTTAGAAACCGTAATTTGGTTACCAAAAAAGAACAGAACATATAGTGACAATCAAAACACTTGGAAGGATGACCAGGTTAGCAAATCTCACTTCTTAAATACAGCCCAAACTTGTTTTTGCAATTCTAGGTCCAAGGGTTGAGTGTGCATAAGAAGCTTTGCATATGAGGAAAGAAGAATAGGAATGGTGGGAGTCCTGAACAAGAAAAAAACATTTCAGACATACCCAAAGACAAGAAGAACACAATGCAGCATTTCTGTTGTGCTTACGATACTGTGGGAAGCTTCTCATGTAAAATGCTAAAGAGTTCTCTTGCACTGCATCCAGGTCGTCTGGCTAGAAGGTGGCCATACTCCCCCAAAATATAAGCACTGACCTGAAATTTTGAAAGAATTATGACTTATTGTTGATAACCAATAAAGCGGAGTTACTACCTTACTTAAATTTCGCACACAATCTGTATCAAAATCGTTTGAATAGTACTTGAGGAAAAAAAATCGTTTGAATAGTACAAAGTTAACAATGTTAACCTTCACCATCGTCTCATGCATTGCAATCTTATCCAAATATTCTCTTGCTTTTAATGCGGCATAAGGCTGTCAGATAAAAGAAACTTGTAAACAACTTTGCAGTGTCTTGTCTCGGATATGCAACAGATTTACTCTTAACAAATTTAAGTACCTGAAGGTCTTCATTATTTGTAACAAACTGAACTACACGAAACCAAATGTCATCGCTAACAAAATCCCCAGCCTTATCGATCAACTGAAGTATTACATCTACATACCTGAGAAACATCGAAATTAACATTTAGGACAGCATAAGATTGACCGATGCTTGTGTAAGTAGGGGTCTAAAGTTCACATCAATTGGCTAATGTATATCATTACAATCATAATAGCGTGCATGAAAAAGGTGTATATGACTTCATTATAATAGAAGTTATTCTTACCATGATAGATCAGGAGCAAACTTCTCAGCTAGAATGGCAGCTTTTAGTGATAGTTCCTCGCGCATGGAAAACTCTGCTGTGCTAAGATACTGCAATGTATTTTTCGGTTTAAAGTAAGTTTAAACACTACACAGTTACAATCTTCCTTTCTGCTAAACATCATAAATTAAAAGGAGACTACCATACGAGAAATTATTGATATGAAGCGATGCTAATAATACTTACCTGCAACAACTCTTCGACTATATCCTTTGCATTTGACACGTCACACATCCCATAAAGCAAATCAAGGGCGCGCCTTCGAATACTGCAGGAAGTTCAACCACTTAGTGAATCTAATAAGACTAACATAAAAAAAAAAAAAAACAAGAGAATATAATTCGAACTAAGCTGCACAAGAAAATAGACATACTGGTTTTTTTTGTTCACAACTACTTACGAAAAACGTAAGGTATCGTATATTAAACCACAAAAAATATGATTTCATCATTGAAATAGAGATACTGGTTTCAAATGAGATTATTAAAGAGAGTGAATTGGGTTCACAAGCCATACAAGTTGATAGTGAGATGATCGAATATAAACAAACCTGATGTCAGGGTCTTTCAAGGAGGTGATTATTTGAGACTGATGCTTCTTTATGATATCTTGGACATCCGTGACCATCAACATTCGTGTCATATTCTCCTGCAATGATATCAAGAAAGGCATCATTAGAGGCCACTAACAGATGAGTAACGAACAGGTGAATCACAATATGCACCACCAAACACAAAAAGAAAAAGAAAATTATAGTTCTAGCTAGGCTTAGAAACAGGAAGTGGTGTTTGAAATCTCACCAAGCCTAGATATCTGATGTTCGGCTCACGGACAGAAATGAACTTTCCAAGAAGAGCAACACACTGTGACATCATTTCCTTCTCAGCATCAAGATGCATGACCTATATTAAAACACATCAAAAAGTTAGGAAGTCGCCCACTTAGCTAGAGAGTAGTTGAGAACTCAAGTCAGCTATCCATGGTAGACCATTCAGAACAGCATCCCAATCCTTCCAACAGAAAATGTTATATTATTTATTTCTAAGTCGGAGAAAGAATAGAAAGGAACATACAAAGACTAGAGTGCAAGTAACTGATAGCCACTCAAACACAAAATGTCTCCACCAAAATCGAGAGTTTTATTTTAATCGTCTATGCAAACATCATTAAATAGTTTTGAGTGATAGTATTTTGATGGGAAGTTGGAGGGAGGCGGTTTAGGAGATAGGCAGGTACATCAGTAATTAATGGCATTAACTTGTTTGCCAGCTGTTTGACGAACTTACCAGGGATAAAGCTTCAAACAGAACAGCATGGGATGCATTGTTCTTATTCACGTTTTTCACAACATCTGTCCCCATTAATATCCGCTGAAGGACCTGAAATTTTCATGGAATGTCATATTGTCATGAGAGAAATCAAATAAATATATTAGCGATCAACTTGAGAAGAATTGTGAACCTCAAAGAGCGCTTTTCTGGTACTCGGATCTTCAATGGTAGGAAAATACTGAAGAGCCCTCATTGCTTTTACCTGTGCTAACCACAGAAACATAAATATCCACGATATCTTAACTGAGCCACAAAAATACACCAAGCCAAGCCTCTATTTTCATGAGCAAATGTAACGTGAACTATTAAAAATCCATGGGATGATTTTATAAATAAAAGTTCAAGGTATGTTGAACAAGAGTGAATAAGTCAGGTATTGACAAACCTGTAGCCAAGGAGATGGGATGCCATAGTATGTGTACTCCTGAGGCACGTCCTGGTTCCTAGCAAGGCGCTCCAATATTTTGACACATTTAGGTAGACAGCTTGAATATGCCTCATGATTATTTGATACCAAAGCTACAAGAAGACTTGTAGAAGACGTCAAGACACCAAGATCCCGTTCATCTAAAAGTTGAGCCATACGATCCGCCCTGGAAGTATACAGTAATGAGAATCTATGAATAGATGAAAGAGTAAAAATAAAAATAAAAACAGTTACCCAGAGTGTTAATACACACCAGCCATCAGCGTTTATGGCATCAGGATTTTTCCTGAATAAGCGCAGTAGGCAGAGTGCCGCTTTTTTCCTTACAAGAGGCCTGCAACTGCTAGAAATCTACAGCATACAAGTCTTATAAAATTAATGTTTACTTATATGGAGAAATACCATAAACTGTCGTATTTGGGAGTCACTCACAAGCAGCTTTTGAACATCAGGTGCCAATGATTCAGAAAAATCTCTTCCACCAATATTTCCAACCTACAAGACAAAAGCAAACATCGCGGAGTAAGAGGGCTAGAACAAAAAGACATGAGTTTTTAATGAGTTATAAGCCTATATGACATTATGTACCCAAAGACTTCAACTGAAAACAGTCAATTTACTGCATCCCATAATTTGAAAGATCTAACTATGCACTAAAACCGCAATACACTATGGAAAAATGAGCACATACCAAAGTCAATGCCAGGCATTGGAAAGTTTCATTCCGGCCAATTATATCGTTCCGGACTGTATTTATTGCCAACCTCAAAAAATCATGGTTCTCATTGAGCAAGCAGGACGTAACAATGTAGCCAACCTGTAATCATCGATGAGAAACTCAATAGATGCAACTTGGTTAGGAAAGAAACAAGAAAAACATAATTTGGTAATGCAAACCCTTTGGAGGCAACACATGGTACCATTTGTATCATTTCTATCTAAGAGGTTGCTACAAAATACTTCGTAAACGTCCCATACAATTACCATGTCCAGTAAAGTGGAAGAAAAAATCTAGTGTGTGAAACAGTATCTATATCTCACTTGATCTTCACCGAAATTTACTTTGTTTCAGCTTGATTACTAGACTTGAATCAAAGAAATACCACCACCTATTTCTCTTCTCTAGCTTTAGGAAGCAATATTTAATTGCTTGAGTAAACAAAAATTTGGCTTACCTGCTTTTCTGGATACTTTGGAGCAGAAATAAGAGAAACTGCCTCCATATGGCCAAAGTCCACATCATAACCTAGCATATGTATGTAAAGCATTTTCCAGACATATTTCTTCTTTTTATATGGTGTCAAAACCTGTCAAACATTAAACAGTACTGAAATACTAATCAAGAATGCAGGATCATTTTAATTCTAGCATGAATCTGGAAAAGATTTAACTTTCGTAGCTATCCAACTGGCCACGGATGAGCACTACATACCGCCTACAGTCTGCTACTTACAGTATGGAATAAAAACTTTACCAAAATTTCTTACAACAACACATCTTAATCTACTTCATAATGAGCTATAAGAATCTTTCTTCCTTTCTGAGACCTTGATTTATTTCCTTAGACCATCACTACATAAGCAAATACACTGCCTTGCCTTTATTTTCCTTCTTATATCTTCAGATATTCAGTGACTATCACAAGGAGAAGAGAAAAATAAACACTCAATCTTTTGTTGTCTCCCTCCTATCGACTTGAAACACCCTTATGACATCCCAAGTAAAAAGCAGTAGTGATGTTTTCAAGGATAAAATAATGGCCTAATCACCAAACATAAGAGCTGGCTATACACCGCAAACGTTATAATGCCTATCGAGGTGCAGAATTTGGGACAAAAAACGACTATATCATTGCTTCGACTAAAAATTATTTAAAAAGCAACTCTTGTCATTTTGCGTTATAGGAATCACCCAAGGACTGCATCGTTGCTTCAACTGCATTTTTCACTAATTCCCTTATCAACCTAGTAGCTCTATAATTGGACTCTAGCCGTAAAGAAGACATCTCCAATACCTCTAATGAATACTGAACCTCAACGAATACGTCGACACTGAATTACTTCTCAAATGTGAAAAATATAAATAAGCAAAAATGGAGATAAATAAGTTGTCCACAGAAAGAGAGAGGAGCCCCCGACCTTCTCGTTCTTGAAGCATGTACGGATGTTCCCAAGCTCCTTATCAACTCGGAGTCGTTCCGCCTCTTTGTTCTGGCAATTACGTACGTCACTGATGAAAACAGAGAGCCCTCTCATTCCAGTCATGCTGGAACCGATTCCTCAAATCCACCGTCCGTCCTCACACGGACAGATCCAGCTCGCGAAACCGGATCTAACTGCGACGAAAACTGCAGACTACAGCTCCGGTACAACCAATTTTCCGGAGTGGAGATCGTATCCCTAATCTAGAAACGGAAAATGGCACCTCCGATAGAGGAAATTCAAAAGGTGAGTGTGATCGGCAGAGGTGAATGAGAAGAGAGAAGCCTGCGGGGAGCGACGGGAGACGACTTTATTTTCTTCAATTACAACTATGACTATTAACTCTTGTATAATTCAGATTTGTCTCTTTTATTTAGGGCCAATTCCGGATTTTTGAAAATCAAATTGGTTATTTCTGTATATTTAGTTTTTTTTTGGATATACATCTATAATTAAGAAGATAAAAATTTGTTAATATATATATATATAAATTCTCTAATATTTCTTATTAAAAGTTCAATTTTTTTTTCAAAAGCAAAGATATATTCTGTAATATTTTATAATATTAATATTGTATTCTCTCTATTTTTTAATTAATAGATATTTAAAATTTTTCACACTTAATAAACACTTCATTTTAAGTAAAATGTAACATTTTTTCTTACAAACCAATTTTTCGTAAATGTTTTATTTAAATTCGTCGTAATAATTATCATTTCTAAAGTTTGTATTTTGTTGGTCATTTAATAAAATAATTTTTTTAATAGAAATTCCAAAAGATTTATATATTTAAAATAGAGAAATCTAATTTTATAAGAAAAATAGAAAGAGTATTTTTTTATCAAAATATATATATTTATAGTAATTATTTCTTAGATATATTAAACGGCACTCAAATTTGGATATGAGATTTTACTATACGAATTTAGCCATGTTGAAAATAAATGTGATCAAATTTTTGGATTGTGGTTATAATACTAATTCTAGCTTTATTACAAGACCTTGAAAACAAATGAAAAAAATAGAAATTTACTCCTATTTTGTCAAAACATATTAGTATATTACTTTCATCTATTTCTATAATTATTAAATGATATTCTACATTGTCCAGAACATTAGCTTTATGTCAAAAATATAGTCTTAAGTTGTAGGTATAAAATATTTTACATACATATAAATATATAAATTAAATATATTATAAAATCACTGGTCATAATATTTTAAATATATTTATTGTTTTGTCTATTTTTATTTTTGTCCATCTTTATTCATTTTAATAAATGCATTTCTTAAATGGGTATTTAGTGGTTGATTTTCAAAAATACCACCAAATCTAAATTTATTTCAAAAATATTATACATTCCAAAAGTTTCAAATTTTTTGAAACAACTTCAAAAATAACACAAAATTTGAAATAGTTTTAAAACTTCAAATTTAAATTCTAAAATCTCAAAACTAAACCCGACTCCATTCAAAACTAAACACTAAACTCTATATAGTGAATTCAAACACAAAATTTTAAACCCTTAAAATTTATTTTTATGTTTGTGGTATTTTTGAAATATTTTAGAATGTATGGTATTTTTAGAAATTTGAAAATGTGTGGTATTTTTAAAATTTGAGCTTTTTAATGATATTTGATAAATTCTTCTATTTTAATTGTAATTCATCGACAAAAAAATAATTAATTACAAAAATGTATTAGGAGGATACGAAATAAAAATACAAAATCCAAAAAGGAAACAAAAGAAAGAATCGAACACTAGATAAAGCCAATTAAAATATCAGAGGCGACGAGTAAATGGCGATTTCACTTCCGACATCGAATCTTTGAGAACTTTTGATGCTTAAATGTCCATCAAAATTCAAGGTAGTTGTTTGTCATCTTCCTCAGAGCATCGCGATGTAGGTTCCAGATGCAGTAGCTTGAGAAAAAATCTCAGATTTGGCTCCACCGATTCTCACTTTCGTGTATTATCTCCCCGAAGAATCTTCACCTTCTCTAGCCTCAAAACTGCTATAAATAATTTCCCTATAGGTAAGAACTAAATATGAATCCATGGGTTTGATTGTTTCTGTTGTAATTCGTAATCAGTAGAAAAATTTGATCATTTTTAATCTAACTATGAAGTTAACTGATACTAGAGTGACCATTTAACAGTTTTTAGGTAATTTTGGTTGTTCTAAACTGAAATTTACATTAGATAAATTGTTTATTAGGTGATTTTCATCCTTGCATAATCTGTGTAATTTGTGTGTGTAATCCTTTGATAATCGGTTTAGTATATGTTCATATGGTGTTTGATTCATTTGAAGCTTGATTTGATTATTAGATTGTTTGTTTTGTGCATTGAGTTAACTGATAGGATTTTTTGGATCAAATTGCATTGCATTGCATTTTGATTCTTTAGCTGTAAGTTTTGATTCTTAGATCACCCGACAAGAATTTGTCTGTAATTTCTTATAATGTCTCTAAGTATATTTATATTGAGGTCTTTGTTGATTTAAGGGTTTAGTGATTGATGTAATTGTTTCTCTCTTTTTATTTGACTTCGTTGATTATTCCTTCTTCCGTTAGATGTTCTATATAACATAATATCAAGTGTATGCAATGTTTGTGTGCTTGGTTCTACGATTGGATTTGCTATTTAATTGGATATTATGTTATCTTATATTGTAGGGCATAGTTAAAGAAGTGACTGATGTGGAGCAATATGAAATGCAAAACAGTGATGTTCTTAGTAACAACAATGTTGACAGTAAGAAGAAAGGGAAAGCGATACAGTTCAAATCTTTTTCTTACAATGTATTTGTGGTTTAGCTTTTGTTGATTTTTCATAATATATTTGTGAGTGCTAATGCTTCCATAGCTTATTAGAACACCTTTTTTGGTTTATTATTCCAAGGATCTGCTAGTGATAATTATGGATCATCTCTAATATCATGTAGTTTGTTAGAGCATCTCCAATCATGCATCTTAACAAGTTCTTAAGGAATTCTTAACCTAAAAATTAAATAAAAAATCTTTAAAAAAAGGAAAAGGAAGAAGAATCGGTCCTTCATTTGGAATTTTCAGATCCCTTATAGAACCGCCATGTGTCATAATACGAGTTGCTCATCAAAAATGAAGAAAAACATTTCAACGTGTGAGAAAGGTTTTCTCTGGTGAAGGAGGCGATTTCACCTCAAAAGCTCCGGCGAGGCTCCGAGGCCGATTGGTTATGATTCTTGTCTTCATCTCCTCTGCTATAACTGATTCCAAATCCCTAACCGAAGAGAACATCGAAAACCTAGTTCTCCCAAGGCATGAAGTAATTCGTCGTCTGAGATTTCTCTATCAACCGAGTGGAATTGCAGAGATATGAAGAAGCGACAGAAGAGTGGTATCATAGGAGATAGGAATTAGGAAGAGGAAGAGTAGAGAAGAAAGAGCGAGAGAAAAAAGTGGTAGAGGGGATGAAGACAAGATTCCTGTATTAGTTCGTATATAAGGTAGCAAATTGTTATGGAGATTTAACCATGTTTATGCTATTAGAAATAGATTATCTCTATGATATCTAATAAGCTTACAGAATTATGTTGGTTTGTGTAGAGAGACATACACACAACCTTTATTTTTGATTAGTTTGGGTACTTTAGATTTCTGAAACGGTGATAGATGCACAATCTATGGGCCTTGAATCTGCCATTGATTAGTTTTGGATCGTTTGTTCAAACTGTCATCTAAAGCTTTGTGTTTAAGTTTTCATTGTTTTGTGTTGAAGTTTGAGTGTAATCCTCTGTTTGAGTTTGATTTTGTGTAATCCTCCAAAATCTAAAAGCATGTTTTGTTCATTAGTAACCGAAGCCAAAAGATTAAAGCTAATCTTTAAAGGATGCAATCCAAAATCTGTGAGTTTTGTGCATGTTTCAGTCTAATCATGAAGTTGTTCATAGCTTGTTGATTTGTGTTAGGTGAATCTGATAAGTTAACTCTTAGCTTTACCAGAAAGAAATAAAACGAGATCCATAAATTTTGTTTGGAAAAGTATCTAATGTATGCTTTATAACTAGACATGGATTCATCAATGTTATACTATCATATTCTAGTCCTCTTTTAACATTTCTCTTTATCCCTACATTCTTACTTGTGATCGATATTAAGATTTGAGATTAGCTTAAGTAAGTATGTGATACTTATCACTAATCTTTTGTTATGGGATTTCAAATGTTGTGTTGATTATCACTAATCTTTTGTTGTGAGATTTCAAATGTTGTGTTACGGGATGGTAAGGTATCACAACTTGAGCATGTCTTCATCCGAGGCAGCAAAGTCAGGTGCCATAAATAATTTTTTCCACTTGTTCTTCTTTCGTATTTTATGTAGCTCATGGGATCATTCTAAGGATTAGAATTATGATTGGAATGTATGGAAATAGTTTTATTTAGGATGTTTATGTATTGAAATGAATTGGGTTTAATGTATTTAAATAGTTTGATTAAGAATATCTATGGATTGAAATGGTTTCAATTATGATTCCAAATAATGTATTATGTATTGAATGTTATATATATAGAATGTATCAAAGTTATTGAATTGACATGTAATTGAAAAAAATGTTTTTTTTTTAAATAACTTGTGGATTCTTAACCAATGAAGATAGAAAAGGTTAAGAAACCAATCAAAGTTTCTTAAACATTAAAACCATTATTAAATTGGTTAAGAAGCTCTTAAGATGTTTTTACCATTGGAGATGGTCTTAGACCCAAATGGACAGAACAAGTGATTTTCCTGGATTGAAATGTGACAGTGTAAGAACTTACTCTTCTTCACTTATGTTACTTAGTTAAGATTGTACATTAGGATGAAATTATCTCACAATGTGTGTTTTTAGGTTAATGAGAATGAAGCAAGAGACATGAAGTTGGTTAAAGGTTTGTAATTTTCTACTTATTGTTGGTTGTTGTGTAAATTAGGTGTAGGTATTAGGGGTCATTAATTGTTTTGGTTAACCATTAAAACTTCATGTATGTTTTAATTTGTATTATTTGTAAAATTTATAACATAAATTTCTCTTAAAAATTTAAAAATTTGTTTTTAAGAACCCCTTAAAGATTTACCAATGGAGAACAATATTAATTAAATGATATTAAGAGTTCTTAAGTGAGTGTGTTTGATTAAAATATTAATAAAAAAATGAGAAAATTGTAGATATGGGTACACAAAAGTTTTCAAATTTGCTAAATAGGTATCTTTTTAATTCATTGCCTATACGGTACTTTAGTGAGTTCTATTTACTCTTATAACCTTTATTTAATTGTTTTTTAAAAATTATCATAACATAAATAAAATTATTTTTTAATTAAAAAGGCAATAATAAATTTAGGAAATCAATTTTAAACTAGGAAAACCCCTAATTCTCTTAAACCAAAAGAACTCATCGGCTTCTCCTCTTTTTTTTCATCTTCTTCTTCCGCCGAGAAACATTCAATCCCATCGTCGATTTTTTAATCTCGGAGCTCCGGCACAATAACCGGCGCAACACTAGTGTTAAGTCTCTTGAATCGATTTTCAGTTTCGAAGTGAGTTTCATTTAATTTCACTTTTGTCTCAAAACTAATTGGTTTGAGTTTCAGTTTTTGTCTCCATTTGATTTTAACTAAATCGAGACTACAAACCCAATTTTGTCTCCAACCCAAATCGATTTTAATTAAAGATTGTTGTCTCGATTTGAATTTTTTTTTATTTGCATGGCTAATTTGGTATTTGTGTTGTGATTTCTGGATAAAATTTATGTGTGTTTGCCATGTTTCTAAGGACGATATTGTTCTTCATTTGTTTGTCTGGTTCTTGAGTTAATAATCATGTGTTGTGATTCTTACTTTTAATTAGGTGATTACAGTGAATCGATTTTGGAGCTCTTTTAATTTGGTTTTTAGTCTCGATTTGAGTTTCATTTTTCAATTTTACTTTTGTCTCAAGACTAATTGGTTTGAGTTTCAGATTTTGTCTCGATTTGAGTTTAACAAAATCGAGACTTATATCAGCTTTGGTCTCGGAACAAAATCAAGACTAATATCAGCTTTTGTCTCGATTTGAGTTTTATTGTTTGCATAGTCTTTTGGAACACGCTTGCAATTTTCACACCTCACATTCCTCCTGCAACTATTACTCATCAACATCAGGCAATGGACGCTACAACTAGTGAAGCAATTAGGCGAAACACTGACTCAACTTCAGAATCATCGGCTCGTCAACAAGGTAACAAAGCGTTTACATCTCTTTCACGTGCACCATTCACATTCACAATTCACGTGCACCATTCACGTGCAGCATTCACATTCATCACTCACGTGCACCATTCACGTGCACCATTCACATTCACCATTC
>OVBE01000591.1:0-47319 GCA_900406425.1 Iberis pinnata | reverse complement strand
CTGACGAGCTGGGCCGTCCAGCTCGCGGCCCATTAGGTTAAAGATATGTAATTAGGGTTTTAAACATGTATTTTCGCTATAAATACCTATGTAATCATTCTTAAAGGATATATGAAATTCTTCAGAGCTTTGACCCACATAATCTAAGACCTAATACCTAAATTTAAGTCTTGATTCAACAATATTAGATCTATTGTCATAAGTTTTCCTTCTCACATTATCACTACTCAAATTAAGACCAAAAGTAGCGCACAACAGTTCAAAGAGTCATTCTCCTAGTTTACCATAAACTTCTAAGAACGTTATAAAATATTCTTCAACTAGGGTTGAAGCGGGGGATACATCCACGCAGCTGATAACAAGACTCATATGTTCCTTGTGACTTATATTAGGAGTACATTCGAGAATAACTGAATAATATTTTACTTCTTGGATTATCTTGATGATCATATCTTTGATTGTTGATCCTAACATAAAAATCAACTCATTCTGAATCTTGTGGCTTAAATTCTTCTAATATTCTCCCTTGTGACTGGATCAAACTCACCAAAAGTTTCAATAAAACTCAAAAAGTTACCATCGTTCTTTTCACTAGTCTTCTCATTGCTTCCATAAAATGCCAAAAAAAAATTTGCAATATTTTTCACCAATGCTAATAGTTTCAACAATACATCTCTCCAGTGAGTTTTCTCTTTGTTAATTTCTTCCCGAAGACACTTATCAGTGGTTGTGAGAGAAAAATTTCCCTCACACCCAATTTTATTGAAATAAGTGTAAATAAAAGATAACTTTATTAGAAAATGTGTTTGGTTACAATACTCTCTTAAGTGTTACAAGTCTGGTCTCAAGAATACTAAAGTTTGCCAGGAGATTTTCAGTCCGCTCTCCGGACCTCCACATAGACTACTTATAGGGCTCTCTTTGCGGCTCCCCCTCATATCCCTAGCACTCAATGTTTCTTTAGTGCTCCTGATCTGCCGTTATGTTTTTTGAACTTCTCGTCATCGTCAGTCCAGTCCGCTCTCTTTGCTCCATTGGAGACTCCGCGCACTGAGCTTCCTAATGAGTTGAGATGGCCCATGCGAAGCTCTGCTCGGGATGGGCTTTGCTGGACCATTATTCACTTCCCCTTGTTCACGGGCCTCTAGTGGCTTGCTGCGCACAGAGCCCCCTCTGCTCACCGTGCTCTCCGCGCGCTGAGCTTTCTCTGCTCACTGTGCTCTCCGCGCGCTGAGCTTTCTCTGCTCACTGTGCTCTTTGTGCCCTGAGCTTTCTCTGCTCACTATGCTCTTTTAGCACTGAGCTTTCTCTGCTCACCATGCTCTCCGCACACTGAGCTATCCCCGCTCACTGCACTCTCTGCGCGTTGAGCTCTTTCTGCTCACCGTGCTCTTTGAGTGCGGCTGGGTTTGAGGTGGGCTAGGTTATGCATTGCAAGGTCTAACTTCCCTTTGTAGTCATCACGAGAGATCTGGCAGCGATTCAGCTTGTACTCAAGACAGGCGATGTTGTTGAAGCACCCCTTCGCCTGCTTAACTAGATCCTTGTTCTTCTCTCGTTCGGCGGTAAGAGACTCAATCTCAGAAAAAAGAGCCTCAATCCACCATTGGCTTCCGCCAAGCCAGAAGTCTCGGTGGCGGGCTTAGTCTTCAGTATACCAGAGTGCACTGTCCTGTTGTACCCAGCAAGTAGCTGAAGAAGCAGGTTGTCAAAGTTAGAAAAAGATTTTAAAAAACTACTAAGTATAGAAAAGTAGTAAGAAGGGTGAGAAAGCTAACCAGTGCCACAACATCTGAGAACTTCAGGTAGTCCTCCCTATCTTCCTCCGGAATTTACTCTAGTGGAGGGACCTCGCGTTTTGGATCGCGGAATTTTTGCACAAGAAAGGCAGTGGACTCTTTGTCCGTGCAAATGTTGTACTCCGACTAATAGTCGAAGTTTCACCAACTCTTAGGCTTCTTCGGGTCACCTCTCCCCTTCCCACTATCAGTGGCCTTCCTCTTCGAACCTCGAGCTGATGCCTTACCAGAGACAAGCTCGCCCACTCCACGGAGGGAGGAATCACCGCAGAGGTCAAAGTGATAACCTTCTCAACGTGATCCCTCTCGGTCCGAATCTTTTTGGTGCGCGTTGGAGGAGCTATGGGGCGAGGGAGAGAAGTAGTGTGGGAAGATGCCTCTGCTCTCTCTGTGCGAACAAGGTGAGGTGCAGGAAGCGGAGAGGAGTCTCTGCGAGATGACTCAGTAGTAGACTTCCCGGACGCCTTCTTAGCTGTGTTCTGCTGGCAATAGCTGGACATAGTCGTTCATGGAATCAAACCTAAAGCTGCAAGGAAGATTGTTATCTAGTTAAGTTAAAGTCGCATCCAAAAAATTATAAGTGTAGAATATATACTTAGTAAGGAAAGTGTTGCTTACCATTAAAGTCTGCGGGGGAATAGTCGGAACGATCAGCAGCGGTAGCAGCGCGAAGACAAGATGCAGACTCTTGAAAGTGAGTGTGGTCTAACTGCTTCTAGTTAATCTTCCCAAGCTGAACGCGGGTGAGAAAATGTGCGAGATCGAGGCACAAGTCCGCCCTGATCAGAGGAGCTGCCAAGACAGAAAAACAACAACAAGGTTAGTTACTTAGAAAGATATATAACATAAAGGAAAATGAATTGGACTCGAAGATAGCCTCTACCAGGCTCAGGGATCCACTCAGTAACACCGATATGAGTAAGGTCGCCAAAGGTGAACTTGTTCACCGGAAAGAAAAAGTAATGTGGCCTCCAGTCTTTGTCTTTTGTCGGCATTCCGGTGAAAACCTTGCAGTTGGCGTTAGTTGCAATGTGAAAAGATCTAGGGTGATAGGCCGTACTCTTGATGGCATACATGTGAGCTGACATGGGCACGGTCAAATGGAGACCACACTCCTTCGCAAGGACTTGGAGGCATACCACGGACTGAACAAGACTCGGGCACATTTGCACTAGCATAGCGCCCATGGCATGCATAAGATACACTAAGACCTCGGGGAGAGGAAAAGTGAGGCCGCAAGCCTGGAAAAACACCTAACAGGAGCAACAATAGCCTTCCCAAACGAGTTCCGGAGACTCGGAATCTAACGGAGAGACAAAGGCAATGTTCTTTGGAATCCGGCACCTATGTCTGAATTCCCTAAAACTATCCTTGGTATATGATGAACGAAGATGAGGACCAAAACGTGTACCTCGATCCGAAGAGGTAAGAGGAAGAAAAGATTGTTCCGACTCAACGGAGATAGCATCGGAAGAAGACTCGTCTCCAGAATTAGGAGAGTAGAGGAGTTCCTCGGGCCAAGTAAGTTTTGATACCTCACGGGCCAAGCAAGTTTTGAGACCTCACGGGCCAAGATGCTTGGGGATACAGTCTCATCTGGAAGGGCCGGGGATGTAGAAGAGCTTGGCGATGCGGAAGTGTTGTCGCCTCGGGGACGAGGGCTCTGCTCGGGTGGGTCCATCTCGCGGGAGGATTCAGTGTGGGAGCTTTGTGCGGGTGAGCTTGGCCCACGGTGAGACTAGCTCAGGTGGAGATGATCCGTGCGGTAGCTTGGTGTGGGGTCTGTGTGCAGAGAGTCCAAACCATGGGACAACAGCTTGGGGGGCTTTGTGCGCAGCAAGCCACTTGAGGCCCGTGAACAAGGAGTAGAGAATAATGGGCCGGAAAAGTCCATGCCAAGAAAAGCTTTGCATGGGCCGTCGCAACTCATTAGGAAGCCCAGTGCGCAGAGTCTCCAAATGAGCAAATAGAGCGGATTGGGCTGACGATGATGAGAAGTTCAAAAAACGTAATGGCGGATCAAGAGCACTAACGACACATTGAGTATGAGGGATATGAAGGGGAGCCGCAAAGAGAGCCCTATAAGTAGTCTATGTGAAGGTTCGGAGAGCGAATCGAAAAGCTCCTGGCAAACTTTAGTTTTCTTGAGAGTAGACTTGTAACACTTAAGAGAGTATTGTAACTAAACACATTTTCTAATAAATTTATCTTTTATTTACACATTTTTCAATCAAATTGGGTGTGAGGGAAATCTTGCTCTCACATTTTTGCGCCAACTGTGGGGACTCGAAGAAATTTCTGAAGAAGTCACCCTACCTAGCAAGAAGAGATGGATTCACCAGTGAACAACCCGTTTGTTGATGCTCTAGCAGAGGTGAGGATTCTGCTCGCGACCCTGGTGAGCTCTGTCAAAAGACAGAAAGAATCAAGTGATGCACTTCCTGCTCGCTTCAACAGTCACGAGGAGAATGTGACAACCTAGTTGACGACCCTCGCGAGTGCCCAGACCGAGATGGAGGTGCGGTTGGGAGCGCAGAGGAATCTGCCCCCACCGGGGATGATGAAAAACCTCCCTGGTGGGGATCCCGTCATATCAGGAGGCTCTGCGAGCCGAACCCAACCGGGACCTCAAGGTTTCATTCTTGGCGGGAACAACTTTGACCCCCCCCAGAGAATTATCGTGGAGGAGGTGGTTCTATTCCCCATGGTGGAAACGGTGTCTTGAACACTCCGAGTTCAACTTGGGGTACGATAGAAAACACTGGTGATCTCCCTTCTAGCCTAGGTATGGGAGACTACGAGAGCTTGCATCGGTCAATCGAGAAGACGCACGCTGAGTTGCTCGCCATGACATCAAAAGTCCATGCGCATCAAGCGCAACGCTGGAGACCAATCGCGTCATTGCGGAGAAAGAGAGAACTTCATTCACTCCGCGCATCGCGGAAGCTAGGATAAAAGAGACCGGGAAGCTCCGACTTCCCATCTATAAAGGGAAAACTGATCCGAAGGCACCTATGACTGCCTTTTGGATTGTGGTGAGCCGTGCTCACTTTGACGAAGACGAGAAGGATGCAGAATACTGCAGGTTATTTGTGGAGAACCTTACAGGGTCCGCCTTGGAGTGGTTCTCATAACTCAAACCTGGATCTATTGATAGCTCCCAGCTATCCGTAGAATTTGTGAAGCAGTACTCCATCTTCATGGAGAAGGGTGCTCGGGGGGGGCGAAGACTCCTGAAGCTCCGCTCAGGGGGAAGACTCCTGAAGCTCTCCTCGAGGGGGGGGGACTCCTGAACCTTTGCCCAACACAAAAAATCTTGAAGTTCCGTTAAGGGTGGTGAATCCTAAGGATCAGCTCGGGGAGGAATGGGGGCAACTCGTGGCATCAATGAATGAAAAGACTGGAGAAGTCCAATAGAGGAATACATCACTACGGGAAAAGTTCCCAACAATAAGTGGCAAGCCCACAAACTAAAGGTCCAAAGCGTGAGATTTTATGTCATCTGTGGCATGATGTATAAGCAAAGCATGGTGGGACCATACCTAGCGTGTGTTGGTTCGGAGGAAGCAGAAACCATCATTAGAGAGGTACATGAAGATTTGTGTGGGTCACACTCACCGGGACAAACTTTGGCGTTAAAAATTAAACGTCAAGGCTACTTCTGGCCAACGATGGCGAAGGATTGTGAGGAATACGCCAGGTAGTACGGAATGTGCCAAAGGCACGCTCCATTGATACATCAACCCGCAAAGCTCTTGTCCTCTATCTCCTCTCCATATCCATTCATGAGGTGATCGATGGATGTCGTATGACCTTTGCACCCATCAACAGGAGGGGCTAGGTTCCTCTTAGTCCTTACTGACTACTTCTCTAAGTGGATGGAGGCAGGAGCTTTCAAAAATGTTACCGAGGCGGTGGTACAAAAGTTCGTATGGAGGAACAACATATGTTGCCATGGAATACCTTATGAGATTGTGAATGACAACGGGTCGCAGTTCATCTTGAACAAGTTCGAGGCGTTCTATGCAACTTGGAAAATAAGGTTAAGCAATTCCACTCAACGATATCCCCAAGGTAATAGACAAGTAGAGGCATCGAAAAAACCTTACTTAGCAACTTACAGAAAAGATTAGGAGCTTTCAAGGGCAGCTGGGCAGACAAACTCATGGCGTCATGTGGGCATGTCGAACCACACCACGAAAGAAAACTGATGAAATACCATTTTCTCTTGTTTATGGGATGGAAGCGGTGGTTCCTACTGAAGTAGCAGTCCCTAGTCTCAGGAGAGCGGTGAACACCGTGAATTTGGACCAGAATGATGAGATATTGGTCGTTAATTTGGATCTAATAGACGAGAGGCGTGATGCTGCGATGGTGAGGTTACAAAAATACCATCACGCCGTGGCGTGTCACTATAACACAAAGGTGAAGGTGCATCGCTTCAAGCTAGGTGATTTAGTCCTCTGGAGAGTCTTCTCTAACAAAGCGGAGTACGGCGCTGGAAAATTGGGCACAACTTGGGAAGGTCCTTATAGGATAACTAAGGTGGTGCGGTACGGTGTCTATAAGCTGTAGTCAGAGGATGGAGTGTCTGTGCAAAGATCGTGGAATGCAATAAACCTCAAAGTTTACTACTAAAAGATATGCGGAGTCAAAGCAAAACTTGTACCGTAAATTTTCTCAAATTTTCCTCTGTAAACCCCTACACGCGATTCATTCGAATGAATAAAAGTTCCTTTTCGTTTCACAAGGCGTTCATTAACGATTGTGTAATTTAAAAAAAAGCAAAAAAAAACCACCGCGGTGGTGTTGCAACCCGCTGCTAGCCACGAGCAGAAGAAAACCCTTTAAACCACCAGAGCGTGGAAAAACTTAATTGTAAGCTACATGCAAAACAGAACATGTGAACAATAGTGTAAATATAAATGAAAACGCACTAACGTAGTTCGAGGGCGGGTTGATTTTAACTCAACGTGAAAATTAAGTTTCAAAAACAAAAACGCACTAACTTACCCGAGCGGTGAATAAATATTCAGCTCGGCTCGGGGTAAGACTAGTTCCGGGATAAGTATAAAATTTATGTCTAAGACTAAATATTCACCCCTTGAACAAAAATAAGCTCGGCAAAAGTCAGGGGGGCAAGGTGTAAAACTTAGTCACCACCCAACTCAAGAAAGACTAATAGAGCTAAAAATCTACTAAGGCAAATAATGCTAAAGCAAAGATAAAAACCTAGTAGAATAAGATAAACATCAGACCATCCTGAGAAAAATCAAAGGAATCCAATGTAGTAGGTTCCAAACAAAAGGCGTCGGGTCATCCCGAGCAGAGTACATAAAATAGAAATAGCAAAGTCTGATAAAAACTGGAAATACTCATAAGGGAGCATGGGATCAGCTACGGTAAGTAGAGGAGTCTTGGTGCGGGGTTCTGTCGCACCCATAGGCTGTAAAGTCTTAGTGCGGCTATCCTCCGCGTCCATGAGCTTCGAAGCCTTAGTGCGGGGAACCTCAACCTCCAAAGGCCGCAAGGTCTCGGTGCGTGGTACCTACGTCTCTGTAATTGGCGTTGTCTCAGCTAGGAACTACTCCATGGAAAATCCCACATTCGAACCGAACTCGTCGAGTGCAACCTTGGAAACATCAGCAACAGGCAGAGTAGCGACAACCTGAGAGGGTGGTGGAGAGCCTAGAATGATCTTCAAGAAGCTGTCTAAGTCAAGCGGAGGAACCTTCGCGTCGGCTTTGGCTAAAGAGGTCATGAGGGACTCCTTGTCAGCAGGAACTTCCTCCATCTCAGCTTGGAAGTTTGTAATACTACGCCGACCAATCTCCTCGAGAAGCTTGATGTTCGAAGAAGTCTCGGAAGCTCGCGTAAAAGGGTTAAGGGCAGCATCCCGAGTAGCAAGGTGAAGCTTCATCTGTTCAAAATGAAAGTGTTAGGAATTCACCAAAATAATCACATCATGAAAAAAATGACAAAATGAATCATATAAACACACCTGCTCAATACACTTACGAACCCTGTCACCGATGGCCTTCTTGGCCTTAGCAACAGCTCTCCGAAAATCTGACTCTCGGGTACTGGCAAAAGCGTCGGCCTGGGGCTCAGCTACGGTGGCGCGAGCCTCTGCCTCAGAAGCACGCCGCTCCACCTCTTGAAGGTGAGTCTCAGCCTCCCCGAGCTGAGTAGTGAAAGCGGCTTGTCGTCATAAATGTTCTACATAACCAAGTCGACTTCCCTTTGTAGTCATCATGAGAGATCGGGAAGCGGTTCAGCTTGTACTCAAGACGGGCAATATTGTTGAAGCACCCCTTCGCCTGTTTGACTAGATCATTGTTCTTATCTCGTTCAGCGGTAAGAGACTCAATCTCAGAAGAAAGAGCCTCGATCCTCTTTTTGGCTTCCACCAAACCAAAACTCTCTACAGCAGCCTTAGCTTTCAGCATGCCGGACTGCACCATCTTGTTATGCCCAGGAAGTAGCTGAAGAAGGAGGTTGTCAAAGTTAGAAAAAGAATTTAAAAAAAGGCTAAGTATAGAAAAGTAATAAAGAGGGTGGGAAAGCTAACCAGTGCAACAGGATCTGAGAACTTCAAGTAGTCATCCCTATCTTCTTCCGGAAGCTCCTCTAGTGAAGGGATCTCACATCCTGGATCACGGAATTGCTGCATAAGGAAAGGAGTGGACGATTTTTCTGTGCAAATGTTGTACTCCGACTGATAGTCAAAGTTCTAACAACTCTTAGGCTTCTTTGGGTCACCTCTCCCCTTCCCACTATCATTGGCCTTCCTCTATGAACCTCGAGCTGATGTCTTCCCAGAGGCAAGCTCGCTCCCCTCCACGGAGGAAGGAATCACCGCAGAAGTCGAAGTGATGACCTTCTCAACGTGATCCCTCTCGGTCCGAATCTTTTTGGTGCGCGCTGGAGGAGCTATGGGGCAAGGGAGAGCAGTAGTGCGAGAAGATGCCTCTGCTCTCTCCGTGCGAGCGGGGCGAGGTGCAGGAAGCGGAGAGGAGTCTCTGCGAGATGACTTAGCAGTAGACTTCTCGGACGCCTTCTTAGCTGCCTTCTGCTAGCGATAACTGGACATAGTCGTTCCTGGAATCAAACCTAAAGCTGCAAGGAAGATTTTTATCTAGTTAAGTTAAATTCACATCCAAAAAATTATAAGTGTAGAATATACACTTAGTATGGAAAGTGCCGCTTACCCTTAAAGTATGTGGGGGAATAGTCGGAACGATCAACAGTGATAGCAGCGCGAAGACGAGATGCGGACTCCTGAAAGCGAGTGTGGTCGAACTGCTTTCACTTAATCTTCCCAAACCAAACGCGGGTGAGAAAATGTGTGAGATCGAGGAAGAATTCCGCCCTTATAAGAGGAGCTTCCAAGAAAGAAAAACAACAACAAGGTTAGTTACTTAGCAAGATATATAACATAAAAGAAAATGAACTGGACTCGAAGATAGCCTCTACGAGGCTCAGGAATCCAGTTGCTAACAGCGAGATGAGTAAGGTTGCCGAATGTGAACTCGTTCACTGGAAAGAAAAAGTAATGTGGCCTCCAGTCCTCGTCTTTTGTTGGCATTCCGGTGAAAACCTTGCAGTTGGCGTTTGTTGCAATGTGAAAAGATCCAGGGTGACCAGGCGTACTCTTGATGGCATACATGTGGGCCAACATGGGCATGGTCAATGGGAGATCGCACTCCTCCGCAAGGACCTGGAGGCATACCACAGACCAGACAAGGTTTGGGAACATTTGCACTAGTGCGGCGCCCATAACATGCATAAGTTACACCAGTACCTGGGGAAGAGGAAAGGCGAGACCGCACGACCTGAAAAACACCTCATAGGCACAAGAATGGCCCTCCCTAACAAGTTTCAGATACTCAAAAACTAACGGAGAAACTAAGGCAATGTTCTTTGGAATCCGGCAGCTACGTCTAAATTCCCTTAACCTATCCACAGAGCACGAGGAGTGAAGCTAAGGGCCAAAGCGAGTACCTGGCATTAAAGATGCAAGAGGAAAAATTGATTGTTCCGGCTCAATTAAGATGGCGTCAGAAGAAGACTCGCCATTCAGACTAGGAGAGCGGAGGAGTTCCGCTGGCCAAGCAAGCTTCAAGACCTCACGAGCTAAACTGTTCGGAGATACGTTCTCGGCCGAAAGGTCCTAAAGCGAACTTCACTCAGTGTCTAAGGGAGAGGAGCTAAGCAAAGCGGACGGACTATTGACTCAAGAGAATCGCGCGGGAGAACTCGCTGTACGGGTAGGCCGGCTCGGGGTAAAGCGTTCGGCTCGGGATTTCGGCTTAGGATTTCAACTCGAGGGAGTGCCAGGCTGTGTGATGTTGGGAGCTTGGCTCAGGCTTGGCACACGGGTGGTGTCGTTCGAGTGATGGCATTCGGTCCGAGGAGCTCCGCTCAGTCTGGAGACTTTGCTCGGGCTTGGGGCACGGGTGGTATCGTCAGCATAGGAAGAGTGTAACACACCGATTACACTGGCTCGATAGGCCAAGTGGCTTACCAGTTGGAAAATCCGGACATTCAACTGTCCAGAATCCCACCAGTCACATGTTTTAGAGGTTTAAGACTATACTTAGTCATTTTCATGCAATTTTTCATTTCTTTCAGAATTCTAAATTTATACATGCATTTTTATAAGATAGATTAAGCAAGTTCGGTTCATATACTAGTTAGCTACAAAAGCTAAACATTATATTCAACTACTATGTTTTCATCTACCCCAAAACTATACATTTATCCAACCATCCCTTCTTTAACGTTGCCCTTGTTCCGCGTGCTACTCATTCCTTGCATTACATGCGACCACAAAGGAGGCATAAGCAATACACTTTGCTTAGTTAGAACGGTTTAATCCGTCCCACTTAACACAATAATTAGATATAGTTCCCTAAGAACATTCACATAACAATAAACGGACTGGTTAAACTATCTTGACCACTTAGATTCAACCAAATCGATCACTAGTTTGACCCACATACTGAACTAAACTGCCCTGACCATCCAGATTACCCGGATCAGTCACCAGTCTAGTCCACATACTGATTAGACTACCATGACTATCTATTTCACATAGATCAATCACTAGTCTAACCCACAATACGGCACTTAAGCCTACTTATCAGCCAAAGCCGATAACAGTATGGATACGGCTCATATGGCCATTTTACGGTTCTACGACCAACCCAGAACATGTATCCAGTCACACAGACCTTCAGATCATGTATAAACAGCACACATGGCCTAACTCGACATCATAGCCTTCACACAATCCGTACCCAACCACAAAGGTTCTATGGATCATGTATGACAACCACTAAGGTCACAGAACGGCAACATATCCTTTACATAATCCGTACCTAGCCACATAAACTCTATGGATCATGTATCATGACCACAATGGTCATCAGAACACATAAGTAGGCACTCACGACCATTAGACTATCATACAGAAAGTCTAAGGTTCGGATAAAATCGCACTCCCCTTTGAAATCGTCCCGAACTGATGATTTCTTTGGTTCACTAGTTGCTCAAGCTCAACAGACAACTTCTCACGGACTGATCCTTCACCTTTCACATATTTCTTCTTCAAAACTCGAACTATCGCCTTCTAAGGAAGCTTTCTCTCTCAAGACTATGATTTTCGTGATGGGAAGAGAAAGAAACCCAAAGTTGAAGAAAAAGGCTCGAGCTGCTTGGAAACGGCCCAGTCAGAACAGGCCACGTCCTGCTTCCGCGTTCTGAACAGGCACACTGCTCGAACCAGGCAGACACATTACACGCTGGTAACCACCTAGCCAGACTGCCCGCTGGCACCCTGCTCGGACCAATTGACTTACCGGCAGCTCGCTAGCAACCTGCTCGGACCAACTGACTGACTGGCAGCTCGCTGGCAACCTTCTCTGACCAACTGACTGACTGGCACACTGCTCGGACAAACTATAATTTTTCCCGCGAATCAGCTTCTTTTCCACCCGATAACCCAACTATGTGCAACATCAGGTAAACCTGCGCATGGTTTAGTCCCTGTCCGAGCATCTTAACTGATCCTCGACAAGTTTACAAATTTTCTCGACCAAACTATGCCTTAACTTATTTTCTTAGCATCTTAATGCATCTTTATGTCGAACCACTCAATTCTTGACTGATTCACTTGCACACTCGGATTCCCATCCACTTGATCATATTAAAACTATGCTATGATCTTCGATCTTCTTTGATCGATCATCCCAAACGGACATGATGCTTGTTAAGCATCACGATCATGTTTCTCAAGCATGATATGAGGTGGTTTACTAAGCCATACTCCCATCCTATCTCAACCGGTCCAACCCTCAACTATCACCACCTCCTACATAGCATTAATGACAATTTTCGGATTGCCACCAGGATACATTAATATGTCTGAGGAGTCACTGGTCTAATTATTATTAATTATAAAAATTAAAAATAAATAGAACAATGCTTAAGCATTCAAACAGTTCATGAATCCTTCCCATTTAACTTATGAAAAATTCGACACTTAGTCAAATTTCAACATCTTTCACGAAACAACTTAAGTTTCCTTTGATTCCTTCGCTTAAAAGCGTAAGTTTAGGATTTTAACCTCTTTTCCTGAAGCATTCATACATTGGCTCGGCCACTTGGCCAATGCTCTTTTACTTAGTGAATTTCAGGTGTTACAACTCTCCCCCACTTAGGCTAAATTCGTCCTCGAATTTTCACCCTTATTTTTCTTAACCCGAACCACCTTCTATTTACCGAACCACTTAGGATACTTTTCCATCATCACTTCCTCTGGTTCCCAAGTCCTTTCCTCATCGCCATCACAATCCCAAACGACTTGAACATACTTAACTCGTATTTTCCTTTATGTCCTTGTTCGTTTGCATATAATATGAATTGGCCTTCCTTCAACCGTAAAGTCCTCCTGTAAATCAACTGGAATGTATTTCATGATGCTG
Source organism: Iberis pinnata (assembly GCA_900406425.1). Classification (NCBI taxonomy): domain Eukaryota; kingdom Viridiplantae; phylum Streptophyta; class Magnoliopsida; order Brassicales; family Brassicaceae; genus Iberis; species Iberis pinnata. Next base: position 34,532 of record OVBE01000591.1, on the reverse strand, counting down.
TCCCAGTTAGTAATCTGTTTCCTTAACTGCGAGAGATGATAGACATCATTGAACTGATTCATTGCCCTCGGCAATTCCAACTTATATGCTACTGCCCTAATTCTTTCGAAGTCTTAAACGGACCCATATACCTCGGATTCAATTTTGCATTCTTAGCAGCACGATCTTTCCCTTTGTATGTGACTGCCTTGAGATAAACCATATCCCCAACAGAAAATTCAAGCTCTTTTCTTCTTCGGTCCGCATAACTCTTTTGTCGGTTCCGAGCTTCCTTCATCTTTATTTTGAGGATCCTGATCTTTTCTGTTATCTCCTCAACAAAATTCCGCCCATAAATGCTTCTCTCCCCCCACTTGAGTCCAACATAAGAGAGTTCGGCATGGACAAACGTACAAAGCTTCATATGGGGACATTTGGATACTTGCTTGATAACTATTGTTATGAGAAAATTCGGCTAAGTGTAAATAACTTTCCCACTTACCTCCCCAATCCAATACACAAGCCCTTAACAGATCCTCGAGTGTTTGGATAGTTCTTTCTGATTGCCCATCTGTTTGTGGATGATAGACAGTACTCATATGGACCTTTGTACCGAACTTCTTCTGAAGTGTTCTCTAAAATTCTGAGTAAAATTTGGAGTCACGGTCATACACAATTCTTTCTGGAACACCATTTAACCGCACAATCTCTTGAACATACCGTTTAGCTAACACTTCTGAAGTATCCATTCTGTTCACGGCCAAAAATTCAGCAGACTTGGTAAGTCTATCCACTATTACCCAAATAGCATCGTTGCCATTTTTCATTGACAAACCAGTCACGAAATCTATCGTGATCATGTCCCATTTCCACTCAGGAATAGGTTGACTTTGCAACAAACCACTTGGTACTTGATGCTCAGCTTTAATCATTGACACGTTTGACAACTTGCAACCCAGCTTGCAACGTCTCTTTTCATGCCAACCTAGTGGTAATATCGCTTAAGATCTCTATACATCTTTTTGAGCCTGGATGTATTGAGAACTTACTTTGGTGTGCTTCTTTCAGAATATGTTCCCTTAATTCTTTATTATTTGGCACACAGACTCGGCCATTTACTAGAATGGTTATGTTGTTTGAGATCTGATACTCCGAATTTTCATTCTTTGAAGCCTTAAACAGATTCTCATCTTTCTCTTGAGCCAGCCGAACCCTTGTTAACAAGTCCGCTTGATCAGCTGCACTCAATCCCAACGGTTCTACTTCAGCCGTCAAGGCACATAGCCTTAATGACCCAACCATTCCAACTAAATAGAATTATATAACACACAATTGTTATAACAACAAAATGAAACTATAACATCGGGATCGTCACGTTATTTGGAGTTCTATAATCCAAATTTGCAATTATAGCGAGATCGTCACGTTATTGGAAGAAAAAATGTTACATGATATAACAACATCTTGCATTTTAATGCATTACATGATAATCGAATACGAATATATATCAATGCACCTATACGAGATGCAAGATTAGCTCATGAGTCAATTGTAGAAATGGAAACAAATGAAAATACTCTATTTGAACAATTTCTATCTCGAAATTTGCAGATAAAAAATAAAGAATCTCATCTATCACTTCGAAATGCATTGGTAGAACATATATGAGAACACTATGGTGTTTGAATTTTATATAAGATGTTCAAATTTGAAGAAGGTGATACCTCAAATTTGAAGTACTGCTTTTAGAAATGCTCTAAAACTGCGATATTGTTTGCTTCCCACAAAATCGGCTTTGCACAAACTGGATTAGTTTAAAACTGCTTAAGAGCAGGTTTAAGCCTACGAAAATGACTGGATCCAAAATATATTATATGTCTAATCAAGAGCATACTATTAAGGGCATGTTTATTGGGGTCTTTAAACATGGTCATTGGGTATTAAAGGCCCAATTTTAAATCAAAAATATGGTAATTGGTTTAAGACTTCCCTTAATTAAGATCGACCTTGGTCGCCCGATTTTTGCCACCTGGGCGACCAAGAATCCGTATATATATGACTATATATGTAATTGTGATCGAATAGTTATGATTTTAGGTAGAAATAATAGGTTTTTAGTAAGGTAACTAGGATATTTATGGGTTTTTGTTCGATATTTTGGATTGTTGATTCGATTAAGTTGGATTTTAGCTAAGTTGTTCGGATAATTTGGATTTTTTATGGATATTTTGAAGTTTCGGTTATATTTCGGATCCTAATAAAAATGAAAAAACCGATCCGAACCCGAATGGATCCGAAGCGAATCCAAACCGAATTTTTAAATAACCCGAACGGTTTTTATGTGTCTCTAACCGAATTATCCGAAATCCAAATTATCCGAACCGAACCCGAACCAAAAACCGAATGCCCACCCCTACCCTAAAGATTCAATCCTCAAAGAGATGGTAGGTTAATCTTCACCTTTCATCTACCTTAAAATCAACAAAATAGAAGAGCAGAATATGAGCATAACCAGATCTGAAACAGCATCGATTCGTATACTGCTACTCATCAAGTCTCGCAATTTCTCAGATGATTGAGTTTAACAAACAAGATGAAAGAGACAAAAACCAAACCTTGAATGTTACAAATTACAAAGCGAAGCTTTTGAGAAAATTAGGATCACGTTTGGCTTTCTCCTGAAACTTCTTAAACCAACGGTCCAATATATCCATCGGAACTACCAATTTGTTACCGTCGACGCCGCAAAACGACTGCATAAAATTGAATAGATTTTCACCAACTTTCATGGCCAATCGCTCGATTCTTCTCTCTGCTACTACATCCATTGACTGAATCGCCGCCGCATCTGCCACCGAAACTCCGATTTTGGCTGAAACAGGAGTCGAATCTCCGGCCGTGAGTTGCATCTGCGCTGCACTTCCCGGCTCTGGCCACTGTAAAGACAAAACCGCAGAGGGTCGATTTAGGGTTACGGCACCACAGAAGACGAAACTGGATCCTGGAGACTGGACGTAGACAGCTAATGCTTTATCAGGTGGAAGAGTGAAGTTATTCAATAAGAAGATACACATATCTCCGATTTGATCGTATGCTTCGCCTGCGACAAAAACAAACAAACATTTTTGGTTTCGTTTAATTTTGAGAGATTGATATGTAAATAAGGATCTTACCAACGAAGTGGTTCATGTCGAGAACCCAGTGGAAAGTACCGATTTGGACGAAAGTTGAGATGTCGATTGGAAAACTCCGATTGGGGAACACCACGCCGAACATTTTTTAATTTTTTTTAATTAGCTTTCGATTTCGGTTGAATGACTGATAAAGAAGACAGAGAGAGGTTCGTGATGATTCTAGAAGTCTTTTCTCGTTAACGCACACAAAACTAATTATTCTTTTAAAAGTTCATATGTTATGTCGTGTACATTATAATCTGAACATTATTTATTATTTTATCAAATAAATAAATATGAATTATAGAATAAATTTTATATTCGTGGATTAAAAATTTAAAATAATGATACAATTTTAAAGAAAGAATTTGACCAGAGAAGAGTATGGATACTAAAACCCACAAGGAATTTTATCTAATTATTCTAATGAGGAATTCGTTGTTCTTGTCAAGATTAGAAAGAAATCGCAACACAAATTCATATAGAAAAGATTGAAAGAATAGTATGTTCTTTATTGATTTCAATGATGTTTCATACAAAAAAAAACAAGTCGATTTTTCAATTCTAGTTCTAAGTAAAATAATGATCATCCTCCATTTCTCTCTCTTCTTGCTTTATATCCCCCTCCGTCTAGTTCAGGCTGTTCCGATCTTCTCGGATTGTTGGGATTGCGATCTCGGTGCCTCTCCTTTACCTCGGAACTGCCATGACCTAGTCTTTGTTTGTACGACTTGTGCTCACCTTCTGTCCAGGTCGTCTACGACTTGAGTATCCGATCACTTGCGTTCCATGCCTAGATAGAAATCTACTGGATGAGTTCTTTTGTGTCTTGACACACGCTAAGCTGTTATCTAGGAGGTGATACTAGTTGAGCCCCCAGGTCTCCCTACGAGCTTAGCGAATTGGGTGACCTTCGACAACTAGTGGAAATTCACCTCGGAACCGCTTGTTTCACATTCATCTTCATTCGTCATTTTTATTTAAATATGCATGTGTTTACATATGATAATCGCATGTGCATTTGAATCCTTAGTGTTGAACCAGATAATACCATTTTTCCCCCAATGATTTAGCATTAGTTGGGCCGATTTGTTATGATTTGGGTTGAGGAAATCTTAACAATCTCGCTATTGACCTTATCCTACCACGCGGCGCGTCTTGACATTTTCGAATTTCAAAAGTACCATGATTACACCTATAAAAGGTGGTTTCGCACACTTTGAGGCAGTTACTGCCACTATCCTCTCTCTCCTCAAGCGCTTCGAACCGCCTCCCCACTACGCATTCAACCGTCCACTCCTTCTCTCTCTTTACGCATCCTAAGGTATTGTTACTCATCTCCTTATTTCTCTTTAATTTCTGCTAGGGTTTGCTATTTCCCCATTTCAATTCGTTCTCTTTTCCTTCGATTTGTCTCGGAATTCCCTTGGATTTTCGTCCCCTTTCAACTTTCTTTCTTCTAATTTCTCTTCCCCCCTCGGTCCTACGGCAATGTTGAGACAACTGGCGCTTCGCTCTCGGAGCAAAAGCTCATCGTCGCGTCCTGCAGCGAGTGCGAGTATCGAAACTTCTATTGTTTTTGGCACGAAGTCCAGAGCGTCTGCGGCTCCGCATATAATGGATTTTTCTTCTTCTCGCTCATCTCTTACATATGTGAGTACGCTTTGGGAGCAGTTCGATCTCCCATCTGGTGTCAAGTTTTTAATCCATGATCTGGGCCAGTTTCCGGAAAATCCCCCGTCGGGATGTGTCATTGTCTACGAAATCTTTTTTCAAAATATGCGGGTTGCATTTCCCAGTTCCCGAGTTGTTGGTTCGGTATCTACATCGCTGGGGTATGGCTCTGAGCCAGCTGATACCCAAAGGGGTCCGACATGCGATATTCCTGATGGTTCAAGTGAGAGAGAACGGCTTCGAACTGAGTTGCGATATGCTCGAGGCTGCTACATACGCTAAAAGGGGCACGAAAGGTGGCCTCTGGTACCTAGCCAATAAGCCCAACCAAGGATTTACGACCGGCCAAGCCCCCAAGGATGAAACAGACTAGGAACAGTTTTATTTTTTTCTTGAAATCAATCATCTTTCTTTCGGGACTACGAGTCCCAACGATTTACAGTCTCGGTGGACCAAGGAGATTGGTGTGAATCCCTTCTTCCTTTTCCTTGAAATCGAATCTTACGCCCTTTTGCTTGTTTGATAAATTTGCATTTTCTGGTTGTATTGGTTCTTCTTATGTTGGTTGATTTTTGGGAATTTGTTGGCTGATCGGGCTCCTTTTTCTTTCTTATTTTGGTTCTTGTCAGGTCGAGGATCCATCTGCCGAATACCTGAAGAATTGGAAACTCCTCGGGAAGAATCGGTTGAACAACTGGAATACATTTGATGGGGAGAGAGTATCTCGCAATTGGCTGCCGCTGGAACCGCTATCCGAAACGTCCTTAAGTAGGTATTTTACTTAGGTTTTATTTTGGTTTATCTGGGCCGCATGATGTTTGATGCGTGGTTTGCTGCAGGTGCTCCATCTCAGTGTTCATCCGTCTCTATAAATAATCTCATTCCGTATCGCAAGGCTCGCAGGTCAAAAAGCTCCTAGGGGGCTCCCAGCTTGGGTGGGTTCAGTGCTGCTCAAGAGACCAAGACCCCTAAGGATAAGGCTCCCATGGATGTAGATCCCATTGATGTCTCTAACTCATCCCACAACAATCAGCATCGAGAGAAAGCTGCTGGCTCTAGCAAGAAATCATCTCGTCTCCCTACGATCAGACGTAGCAGTCGTCACCTTGATGCCCCCTAAAAAAAAAGGTCTCGCACGCAGGATACATCCCTAGTTGGTGTCCATGATCACTGAGAGTTTGCGCTCAGCTTTTCCTGGCCTAACTAGTCTCCCATGGTAGAAGAGGGGGATCTCTGCGCGGAACTGATGTCTAAGCTCCGCTTAGGTGGTCCCAAAGTCTATGATCATGGGTCGCTCTTTGTTCAGAAAGAATACGCTGACTAGGCTCGCTCCCATGCTGAGGTATGGTTGTTGTGCCCTATATTTCAATCTTCTCTTTGTTTCGCGATTTGGAGACTGCCTCCCGTTTTGATTAATGTGCAACTTGTTTTTCCCAGACCGCGGCTTTGGCTAACCGACTGGTAGGGGTTTTGAATGACGAGCTAAGGATAGCGAAGAAGAACTCTGGGATTAAACTGAATGAGGACATGACGGCAAGAGCTGATAAAACTATGGTCGAGCTGAAAACTACAGTGAGGCGGGTTGAAATGCTTACAGATGAGAACAGTAGGTTGAGGTGGCTGAGTAGAAGATATGAGGAAGAAGGACGTAGAGAGGTTGAGTGCGGAGGTAGCTCTTCACTACAAGGCCAAGAAGGATTAGAAGAAAGAGGTGGCTTCAATGGCTAAAGAGCTGGCGACCCTCATGAGGGATATGGATGGTCAAATGGAGCAGAAGCTCAAAGAAAAAGAAGAGGAGATGACATCACAGTTTGTCAGGAAGATGGATCGGCTGAAAAGAAAGGTGGCCAATGAAAGAGTTTTTAAGGAGAAGTTAATGCAGGTGGAACATATTAAGTGCAATCTCGAGCTGATCAGACTTTTGAGAGAAGGGGAGACCACGCTGGAGGCTGAGCATAAATATTTGGAAAACGACCTGGGTGGGTTTAACGAAGAACTGGCTATGCTAGATTTCAAGGAGCTGAACATGGAAAAGGAGTGGATGGAGACGCCCACCGGGTCCAACCTGAGTGAGCCCTCTGAGCCCAACCTGGCCAAAGACATTAATCCTTACGGTACGAATCTCCCATCTCTGAACCCTATTGAAAAGGTCATCATTGGAGGGAACGAAGATGAGGTTATGGTTGAGGAGGAGGCTGGAAAAGAGGAGGTTGAGGGGCTCGATGACGCTGCGGGCGGAGCACTTGACAAGGCGGTCGAAGTCACGGTGCAGATCGGGGAAATTATAGCTGTTCCGAGGAAGGAAGCCCCCAAGGGGGATGAAGACGATGCAGTCGGCCAGGACCCGAATGCCTAGAAACTCCTCCATTTCATCTTGTTCGGCTTTAGATTTTAAAACTCTTTNTTTGGGGGGGGGGGGGGGGGGGGGGGGGGGGGGCTTTTACCCAGAACCTATATCTTTTCTTTTAATTTATGTTGGAGTTTCGGTTTATGCCTTCACCTATTTCTTCTAAGTACCCGCTTCGGGCTGAGTTTATATTAAGATCCTTTCTAAACGTAATGATGCGTACTAAAATTATACCACATGTGTTTGACAGCAAATATCAATATACACTTTGCCATCAAAGGCGTATTGGTTAAAGCAACACATTTTATTCGAGGATCAAATGTTCAAACGTAGAATGGATGTTTCAGCTGTTTGACAGCGTTTGTCATATGCTGTAATTCGTTATTGCGAGACTTGGCTCGGCTTTAGCGCTTATAAAGTGCTAAAGGTTGCTCAAGCTGGTACCCGCTAGGGGGTGTGCGATGTGTTGTACGACTGGCCAGATCGTACAATGTCATATGTTTGATTGTTTTGTTTTGAGTATGGTGTTATAAAGAAAGAGGTGTTTGAAAGTTTAGGTAGTCTTACCGAAGAGACGGAAGTTTAGGGCTTTAGGTGGTATTTCGCGGGTGTGGTATAGTAGTATTCTCCGCTCGATTTCGTCGGAGTATTGGTAGATAGGACAAGCAAAAACGACAAGTACAGGGGTATTGGTTTCGTCAGAGTATTGGGTTTTCGCTGGTGTGGTATAGTAGTATTCTCCCCTGTGGTTATGTGCGATATGGTGGTTTGTGCGTCCTGGAGGTGGTCCACTGGTTTAGCAGGAGCCCCCGGTTGAGGCGGGCTTGTGCGGTAATGAGAAGGACGCATACGTTTCTCCCATTTTTGAGAAAAATTCATGTAGAAGGAGGTGGCGGGCTAGGTCGGAGTGCGAAGGAAGAATACATCTCCCCCATTTTTTGAGAAAAGTTCATGAAGAAAGGAGAGGGCGGGCTGGGTCGGAGTGTGAATGACGAATATATCTCCCCTATTTTTTTGAGAAAAATTCATGAAGAAAGGAGAGGGCACGCTGGGTCGGAGTGTGAAGGACGAATACATCTCCCACATTTTTTGAGAAAAATTCATGAAGAAGGAGGTGGCGGGCTGGGTTGGAGTGTGAAGGACGAATACATCTCCCCCATTTTTGAGAAAAATTCATGAAGAAATGAGAGGGTGGGCTAGGTCGGAGTGAGAAGGACGAATACATCTCCCCCATTTTTTGAGAAAAATTCATGAAGAAAGGAGAGGGTGGGCTGGGTCGGAGTGTGAAGGACGAATACATCTCCAACATTTTTTGAGAAAAATTCATGAAGAAAGAGGTGGCGGGCTGGGTCGGAGTGTGAAGGGCGAATACATCTCCCCCATTTTTTGAGAAAAATTCATGAAGAAAGGAGAGGGTGGGCTGGGTCGGAGTGTGAAGGACGAATACATCTCCAACATTTTTTGAGAAAAATTCATGAAGAAAGAGGTGGCGGGCTGGGTCGGAGTGTGAAGGGCGAATACATCTCCCCCATTTTTTGAGAAAAATTCATGAAGAAAGGAGAGGGTGGGCTGGGTCGGAGTGTGAAGGACGAATACATCTCCAACATTTTTTGAGAAAAATTCATGAAGAAAGAGGTGGCGGGCTGGGTCGGAGTGTGAAGGGCGAATACATCTCCCCCATTTTTTGAGAAAAATTCATGAAGAAAGGAGAGGGCGGGCTGGGTCGGAGTGTGAAGGACGAATACATCTCCCCCATTTTTTGAGAAAAATTCATGAATAAAAGAGAGGGCGGGCTGGGTCGGAGTGTGAAGGACGAATACATCTCCCCCATTCTTTGAGAAAAATTCACGAAGAAGGAAACAGATGATGCGAATTTTAAATAATAACTTACAACAGCTGAATTCCTTTAGAAGGAATCGCCTACGTAGTCTAGAGATGGGGGTCAAGCCGAGGTCGTATTTTACTGATTTGAAAGGTACATATATGCGTGAAAATAAAAGGGAAAATAATTTGCTAGTCGTCAACAAAAATATTTCTTCAGGTGTTGAGCGTTCCAAGGATGTCGCTCTTCGTTCCCTTATGTGTCCTCTAGTTTGTATACTTCAAGCTTGATGACCTTGGATATTTTGTATGGTCCTTTCCATTTGATGCCCAGCTTTCCTGCGTTCTTTTCGGCCCTTGCGGGGAAAAATTCCCGGAGCATGAGGTCTCTTTCGATGAATCATCTCTTCCTGATCTTCTTGTTGTAGAATTGTGTTGCGGCGTTATGGTAGTTTTGCAAATGTATCGTCGGTTGGTCTCTCCTTTCATCACCGGTATATGCTATGTCGATGAGCATCTGATCATTTTGATCCGTGTTCTGAGGTGCCAGTTCGACTTTGAGGCTGGGAACTTCAGTTTCAGCTGGTATTACTGCCTCGGTTCCGTACACCAAAGCGAATGGTGAGTCGTTTGTTCCTCTTCTAGGTGTAGTTCGGTATGACGAGAATACTCCCTCCAATTCTTCTGCCCATCTACCCTTTATGGCGTCCAACCTCTTCTATAATCCGTCTAAGATTGTCTTGTTAGCGGTCTCGGCTTGGCCGTTGGCCTGTGGGTAGTAAGGTGTCGAGAATGTTAAATTTATGCACATTCGTTCACAAAAGTCTTTGGATCGATCGGAGGCAAATTGGGGACCGTTGTCGGTGTGGATTTCGCAAGGGATCCCATGGCGAAAAATTATGTTCTTCCAGATGAAGGATTCCCCGTTCTCAGATTTGACTTAGGCGAATGATTCGGCTTCTATCCACTTGGAGAAATAATCCGTTAGGACGAGGAGGACACATTTCTGTTTTGACCTGTGCATTGGGCCAATTATGTCCATAGACCATCTCATGAATGGGTAGGGCGCCCTGATGGATTGCATTTCCTCAATTGGTCTATATATCAATGGCGCATGCTTTTGGTATTTTTTGCATTTCAAAGTGTATTGTTCGTAGTCTGTGATCATGGTTGGCCAGTAGTATACATATCGCTTTATTTTGAATGCTAGCGCCTTGCCGCCTGAATGATTTCCGCATGCTCCATCGTGCACCTCCCTTATTATCTTCTTTTTCTCGTGGCCGGATATGCACTTTAGTAGCAGGCCGCGTATACTCCATTTGTAGAGGTTGCCGTCTAACTGGGTGTACCTAGCACTTTTGGCCGTAAGTTTCTGGCGTCCCATTTCTTTGGTGGCAGGATCCCATCTTTTATGTAAGCTAGTATCTCGGCTCGCCAGTCTATTTCCACTTCAACCTCGTCCGTTTCCATTGGAATCACATCCTCTTCGACGTCCTCGGGATCTGGGTTGGCATTGTATTCCTTGATTGAATCCTGGATGACGCAGGTAGCTTTCGCGATGGAGATGCTCGGCCTATTGATGGTCTCAACTGGTATGACCCTGGTCGTCTGCCGGTTCATAGTTGAGGCAAATGCGGCTAGGGCGTCTGCAAGTATGTTTTCTCCTCTAGGGATTTTGACTAGGCCGAAGTATGCAAAATCATTACACAGGGTTTTTACCACGCCTAGATATGCTTCCATTTTGTTGTTTCTTGTCTCGTATTCCCCACTGAATTTGTTTGCTACTAGTTGGGAGTCGCAGTAGGCTGTTACTCGCTTAGCTCCGATTGCCATTGCTAGTCGCAGCCCGTCAATTATCACTTCGTATTCGGCTTCATTCTTTGATGCCGCGAAATCCAATCGAAACGATTGCTCGACCATCTCCCAGGTTGGGGAGACCAAGCGTACTCCTACTTCGGAACCGTGTTTTAAGCTGGCGTCATCTATGTATAGTGACCATTTTGCTTTATCTGGCTGTACTGCTGGGTTCATCTCATGTGGTAGTTCTATTAGGAAGTCCGCCAAAACTTGGGACTTTGCGCAGGTTCTGCTCTTGAATTCTATATCATGCTCGCTGAGCTCGACAGCCCACTTAGAGACTTTCCCCGACTGGTTCAGACTGTGTAGGATTGTTCGCAAAGGTTGGTTGGAATATACAACGATTGAGTGTGACTGGAAATAAGATCGCAATTTCCTTACTGAATGCACCATAGCTAGAGCCAATTTCTCTGTTGTAGGTTATCTTGTCTCGGCATCGTCTAAGATTTTGCTAAGATAAAAGATTGGCCTTTGGTCGCCTAGCTCCTCGCGTACAAGAACGAAGCTGATTACGTGGGATGACACTGCTATGTAAAAATACAATGTCTCCCCCTCCTGGGGCTTTGAGAGGACTGGCGGTGTCACGAGGTAGGTTTTTAATTCTTGGAACGCTGATTTGCATTTCTCGTCCCATATGAATTTCTTGTTCCCCTTCAGGAGGTTGTAGAATGGAAGGCATTTGTCAGTGGATTTGGATATAAACCTAGTCAGGGCTGCTATGCGCCCGGTCAGTCTCTGTACTTCTCTAGTGTTTTTTGGTGATGGCATTCTCAATAGCGCATTGATTTGTTTTGGATTGGCTTCGATCCCCCTTCTTACCAGGTAGCCAAGGAATTCCCCTGAGGTTACCGCGAATGTGCACTTGGCTGGGTTTAGCTTCATCCCATAGGTATTTAGTATTTGGAAACAAGTGCACAGGTCGCCCACGTGAGTCTCCTTGTTGGAGGATTTGACGAGAATGTCGTCTATGTAGACTTCCATCATTTTCCCCAGCTGTTCCGCGAACATTTTGTTGACTAAGCGTTGGTAGGTTGCGCATGCATTCTTTAGGCCGAAAGGCATTACTTTGTGACAATAGATGCCTCTATCCGTAGTGAAAGCGGTTTTTCCCTATTGTCAGGGTGTATGAGTATCTGGTTGTAGCCCGAGAAGGCGTCCATGAATGAGAGCAGTTTGTAACCAGCTGTGGCTTCAACGAGTTGATCTATGTTTGGCAACGAGAAACTATCCTTGGGACATGCTTTGTTCATGTCGGTGAAGTCTATGCAAACTCTCCATTTGCCATTCTTTTTCTTCACAATTACGGGGTTAGCCAGCCATTCTGGATATTTCACCTCTAGGATTGAACCTGCTCCTTACAGCTTTTCCACCTCGTCTCTGACTGCCTGAGCCCGCTTGGCCAGTTTGTGCTTTTTCAGTTTAACCGGCTTGTAGATTGGGTCCGCATTCAGCTCGTGAAATATAATGTCCAAGGCATGTCCGTCATGTTCCACGCGAAGGTGTGCTTATTCTCTTTGAGGAAGGAGATCAACTCCTCTTTCAAGTCTTTTTGAAGTTTCGACCCTATGCCAACGCAGCGCTCAGAATGTCCTGGGTATATGCAGTACTGCGTCACCTCGTCAAGTTTGGGTTCCTCGTATGTCGGCTCCACAGGTGGGGTGGGCCCCCCCAATATGTAATTGTTATAAGGAATTTTCTCTGGGTTTGATTCCGGCTAGGTAGCAAGCTCAGATTGATCTTTGACTTCCTTTGATCGTTTTAACTCCTTCCTTAGTTGGGAATTTGACGCATTGGTGATACGTAGATGGGACACCCTTCATTGCGTTTATCCATGGCGTCCCCATGATTGCTTTGTATATTGCTGGTTTGTGGATTATTGTGAATTTGATCATCCTTGATACCACAAATGCGTGCATTAACAGTGTGATAGTTTTGATTGTCATGGATGTTTCGCTGCTGAAACCGGTCAGTGGCGCAGGTGGTCCTTCAATTCGCGAGAGGTTTATGTCCATTTTCGGAAAAGTCTCTTTGAAGATCAAATCTACCGAGCTCCACGTATCTATGAGCACTCTTGCAATTTTGCACTCTTCAAGGATTAATTCGATGACTAGCGGATCGGCATGAGGGACGTCGAATCCTATTGTGTCTGTTTTGTTGAAAGCTATAGGTTCGCCTGTCTCCAAGGGCTTGATTTGCCATTTCTCACACGATGCCGCCCTGCGCCCATATGCTTTGATCGGAGTTACCGAGTTTAGGCCAAACTGGTGGTTCCCCATGATCATATTAATTCGCTCTTTGAGTGGTGGTGTCGGCACCATTTGAGGTAGTTCTTCTCGGTCTCGTTTTGGGGGAGTTGGCCTCTTAGGCCTGGTCTTCTACCCCTTGCTTGAGGTTGGTTGCCTTCCCCTTGCCGGGCTCCACCAATTCTCTAGACTTGTATTTGCTGAAGAGGAAAGACTTGAAGCTTCTGCATTCTTCAGTGGAATGTCCATATTGGTTGTGGTATTCGCAATGCTTTTTAACGCTTCCTTGCTCCTCAGGTCGTTTCCATTGATTCCAAGGTGCGTTCTTGGGTTTCCATGCAAAAAGCGTTTGATTACTTACTGAGGGGTTTCGCCTTGGGGGTAGCGACTTGAGTCACTTGACCCTTTTCTCTGGTTCGCTTCCGCATTTCGATTAAAACCTCTTCTATCTGTGCGAACACCTTTCCTCTATGGAGTGCGTCGTCGATCGTTGCTGGCGGGTTCAATATTAGGTTCTTTCTGAATTTGGATTCTCCTCATACCGCATTTTTGAGGGCAGGAATTGTGGCGTTATCAGTGACGACTACTCGGAATATCACTTCTTTGAATCTGTCGATGAATTGTCGAAGGCGCTCATTTGGACCTTGGGTCATGCTTCACATGCCTGCGTCTGAGATTTCCCTCCAAATGTATACTGAGTAGTGCTTTAAGAACATCAGGCTCATTTAGTTGAAACTGTGGATTGATCCTTTGGGAAGTCGGGAGAACCAGGTGAGTGCTGGTCCGTGGAGGTGTTCGCTGAACAACTAGCAGTATCCTGCGTCCTTTTCATGTTCGTCGAATTGCGCTCGTCCGACTGTGATTTTAAAGGCGGTCAAGTATGCGTTGGGATCCATCTTTCCTTCATAGAAGGGATTTTTATTTTTCCGAGGTTTCGTATTTTTGCGTTCTTTATGTGTGCAACATACGGGCTCGAGAGTGTTTCTTACACCAGTCGGTCCAGCTCTAGCGCTGAGCTCATGTCCTGATGAACTTTGGAGTTCATTTGTCGGACGGCCTCTTGTAAGGAATCTTTCATCTCCTAGATCTCCCTGATCGACCGCTAAGGTTGCTTGTCATCACAAGAAGGTGGGATACGGGTGTCATCCTCGTATGCGTCTGATTCTCCCTTGGATTCCTCGGATAGGTCGGTTCTGCCTCTCTCGTCTTCCGAAGCCTTGGGGCTCGGGGTGCAACTTGGCTGCTCGGTTTCGCCATTGGGTTGGTCATCTCTCGGGTCGGATTGTTCTCCCTCGGGATTTCCGTTGGATGGGGTCTCTGTTGTATCAGTTAGACGTTCTTGCGTCTTGACTGGACGTGGGGTTAGAGTGAAGCGTAGCCTCCTGGAGTGTTCTCCCTAGATGGGGTATCGCTGTGCGGAAGTTCTGGTGGAGCGGTGCCGTGAAGATGTTGCTTGGTCTAACCGTTTGGTCATCGCTTTTATTTGGTCCGCGGACTCCTTTGCCATCTGGTCGAGCTTGTCTAGAAGGGATTTGTTTAGGGCATCTTGTGTCTCCAGCTTCTTGGACATGAATTGTACGGATTGGAGGAGTGTTTGGATCTTGCTAGCATATCCGTAAGATGGTATGGATGTGTTTTCCGTCATGGCGGAGTTGAATTTGGCTGCGTTTTTTCTTCTTGCATTAAAGAACTATATACTCCCCACAGACGGCGCCAAATTTTGGATGCTAAAACCCACAATGAATTTTTATCTAATTATCTTAATGAGGAATTCGTTGTTCTTTTCAAGATTAGAAAGAAATCGCAACACAAACTCAGATCGAAAAGATAGAAAGAATAGTATGTTCTTTATTGATTTCAATGATATTTCATACAAAAGAAAACAAGTCAATTTTTCAATTCTAGTTCTAAGTAAAAAATGGTCATCCTCCATTTCTCTCTCTTCTTGCTTTATATCCCCCTCTGTCTAGTTCGGGTTGTTCCGATCTTCTCGGGTTATTGGGATTGCGATCTCGGTGCCTCCCCCTTATCTCGGAACTGCCATGACCTGGTCTTCGTTTGTTCGACTTGTGCTCACCTTCTGCCCAGGTCGACTACGACTTGAGTATCTGATCACTTGCGTTTCATGCCTATGTAGAAATCTACTGGATGAGTTCTTTTGTGCCTTGACACTCGCTGAGCTGTTATCTAGGAGGTGATACTAGTTGAGGTGGAAACCTCCTGAGGGAGTTTCGACACCAACAAAGAGATATGTTTATTGATGGATTTAGGTTGTAACCTACAAATAGAGATGAGTTGTAAATATAGTGAAAATGTGTATGAGTGATGTTGGACTCTATATTTTCAGTTTGTCCATTTGTCAAATTGATTCATTTGATTAATTATCCCATTGAACTTTTGTTTTTGAAACACTCTCCCTTGGAGAAAAATATCATCACTACCAACTCATTCGGAAGAGGATCTAACACTCAATAATAAATACATGGTTTGAAAGAAAGCTAGTTTACGGTGGGGAATCTACTTGGACTAACAAGAGTGAAAAAAATGGTGAAAGATAGTCCACATATGTATATTCTATCCATGGGTTAAAATCCAATGCATAAACATGATAATTAAAAATTAAATTCAGGTTCTAATAGATAGAGATAAACTTCAGATCACAACATGCTTCAGAAAGGTAAAGATCATGCAATTTCACATTCCAAGCATAGTTCAGTCTTAGTTCAGATTTGACTAGTGAGAAATAGACAACTAATAATTGGGGCAATAACATCAATTAATGAAGCAACATGTTTACAAAGTAATTTCTTCATTGGTCTCCTATGCAAATGCGATCTAATGCAAACCTCTAAATGAAACTAAATGCAATGCATTTTTTTAGATTTCTGAAAATTTTCTATTTTTTGGGGTTTTTATAAAGCTTAGCTATTAACAATGAATAATACATGATAAGAACAAAAATCAAAACTAGATTAGCTACGGTCCTTCCCCCATTCACACGGTCCCTTGTGTGAAAAAGAGTCCGAAGAAGGAGATGGAAGAAAGGAATAAAGTCTAAAATGCATGTATGTACAAGGTGAATAAGTGGTACCTCAATCGTATGTGAACGTGGGATCATAGTCCTCCTCATCAGAGGAGAACCCTAGAGACTCGTTGTTGGAAACTGGAGTTGGTGGTGTTGGCATCCTCTTCCGCCGTCTTTTTCATCTTGGTGCATCGAACGAACCCCGTGGTGGAAGTGTAGTGGATCGGCTCGAGCCCTCACCTCCATGATAGGAGTGTCTTTTTCCTGATGTCTCGTCCATCGCGTCTGTACCCTTTTGCATATCAAGATCTTCAGGCAGTTTCGGTAGGGGTTGTTGGTCAAAACGGACATCGGCTCTGCATCCCCTGCAAGTTGTTTCTTTGAGAATGATAGACGTCAACATCTTCGCCGCTTTTAAGATAGGTGTTATCCATCCACCAATGCTCACTTGGGGAGTCGCATCTTTCCGAGTCCATCCCCAAGTCTTAGCTACCAACAACTCCTCCAAAAGCATATTCATTGTGCTTGGCTTAAAAATCTCTAATTCCAGAAAAGCCCTTCATCATCCAATTCTGCACGAATAATGGGAGCAAGACCCAACCGCAAAAATCTCAATTCACCATCCTGGATAGTACCTCCTTCACATCGTGAAAATAATGAATGAGTGAGGATTTTGTGGACATATCGTATCGCAGGATGACGAATGTTGGCGCCCTTGGTCTTAGCTTGAAGGAATGTTCCTGAACCAATGCATTTCCATATGAGCTCTGTGTCACCCGCTAACATTTCAAAATATTCTCTACCATCAGTCATGAAACCGTAAATCTCGGCCAATTGATTAAGGGTTATATTGTGAAGTGTCACATCCAAACCTTTGAATTCAATTCGACCTCCACCGGTTGTTTATGCCTTCTTACTGTCTTGATAATAAACTTTTAATGTGGCAAGGAACATACACATGTGTTCCCTGTAAGATTCAAAACTAATGTTCATGACATTGCTAATCCCCATCTCACTCAAGAGTGTCTCAACCTCATAATAAATGCAGAGCGTCCTCAAAGCATTTGAGTTCGAAAATGTAGATGTGAAAAAAGTTGTATCCATAAGTGCTTCATAAAGTTCCCTCTGATAACAAGTGTTTTAGGTATCAATTTCCATTTAAAAATGCATGTCATTGTAGTATAAATGGGGTGTCAATCCAAATGAACGTGATGCTAACAATCAAGATTGCAATGGTTCTTTTAAGTCAAGCTAACAATAAAAGGGGGGGGGGAGAGTTTGCTAACAAGTCCTAAGTAAAATGAAACATACTGGAACTAAAAAATAGAAACAAAAGGAAACATGTATATGTAAAAGGGTGAAAAGGCAAGATAAGTAAAAACAGAGGAAATGTAAGAGAGTAAAAATGATGCAATCAAAGAAAGGGTCCCTAAGGATGTGGTAATTGGATAGTGTTCCTCCTCAAACTCCCTAAGTGTCTAACATACCTCATACAATGAGCTAATCCTTAAACGATAGAATCATAAGCAATCAAATCCAATTCCTTGGAAAATGAAATCAAACTAGATGACAACCAGACCTAACTTCCGTTAGCGGGAGTACACCTAACAGGCATTTCTAACCATCTACCTAAGAAAATAAGCCTCCCAAACACCTAATTCCTTAGGTTGAGATGCATATCCTAAGCATCTAATCCCTTAGGAGGAGATGCAAATCTCTGAAATCACCTAGATCAGGTCTCTTCAATGAATCAGTTTTTGGGTGTTGAAGTGCCCAAGATCGGATCTCAATGGGTCAGGTCGAAATAATTAGCATTAAGCGCAATGAAACATAAGGGATCTATTAAACCATGAAGCTTAGACACCTAGGAGAAACAAGGAAACAACACTACCCTATCCCACCCTCAAGGAACCTAGGTCACTACTCACAAAGCATATGGGATGCAAAATCAGAAGAACATGAAAGCATAGCTACTAAAGAAAACATTTCAGATCTAAGGTCAACAACTAAGAACATAATTTTTAAAACCCTAAAACAGAAGAAAAGACAAAACAGAACAAAGATGCAGAAGATGAAGATCAAAAACATCAAGAACATCAACCCAGAAAATAAGAACATCAATGGAACAGTAACAAAACAGGGGAAAATGATCAAAGATAAAAACAAGATTAAAGGCTTAAAAACGTAAATCAGTATGCACCAGATAGATCACAACCCTAATATATGCATGAAAGTAAAGGAAAACAGAAGATTAACATAAAACTTATAAAAATATGGGTTTTAGATCTAAGGTCAACAACTAAGAACATAATTTTTAAAACCCTAAAACAGAAGAAAAGACAAAACAGAACAAAGATGCATAAGATGAAGATCAAAAACATCAAGAACATCAACCCAGAAAATAAGAACATCAATGGAACAGTAACAAATCAGGGGAAAATGATCAAAGATAAAAACAAGATTAAAGGCTTAAAAACGTAAATCAATATGCACCAGATAGATCACAACCCTAATCTATGCATGAAAGTAAAGGAAAACAGAAGATTAACATAAAACTTATAAAAATATGGGTTTGAAATAAAGAACACTAAGAACAAAAGAGAGAAAACATAAAACTTAAGAAAAAACCTAAAAATGAAAAAAGAAAAGACAGCCCCCAAATGGAGGCGTTTTAGTAATTTATTTAATGTTTAGGAAAATCCCTAAAATGCATAAAAGACAAAATACAATCATCAAACTGGATCTTGGTTCAGGTTCATCCTGATTCGAGTTGGTCTGGTCGGAGCATACCTAGGCTCGAGTTGAGAAATGCATGAGATCGAGCTGAGGAGCTTAGGCCAAGATGAGACAAGATCTGGCTCGATTGAGGCGAAGGATGGGAGATCGAGCTGGGACAAGAGAGATCGAACCAAGGATATTTGGCTCAATCGAGGCAGACAAGGAGAAGTTGAGCTATCGAGGTGGAATGATCGAGGTGAGGCCGAGGTGCTTGGGACTAAGGTGAAGTGATCGAGTTGGGGCTAGGGGAGATCAAGGTGAATGAGAGAAAGAGGTCGAGCCAGAGTAGATGTGTCTCGATCAAGAGATCGAGGTGGCCGAGAGAAAGAGGTCGAGCCGGACTTGGTTTATGGTCGAGCCGGACAGAAGGTGGCTCGATGGCTTCGGCTCGATGGTGATCGAGCCAAAAGTTGAGATGTGGTCTGGTCACCTTTGTCTTGGCTTGTTGGTCTGGTTGAGTCCTGGCTTGAGCTGGTTCTATTCCACGCATTTTCCGTTTCTCTTTTGAATTTTTCATAAATTGTCCTGAAAACTCCCGAAAGTCCTGAAAAATCTCCAAAATGCATGTATATGCAAATACTAATGCAAAAATTCCTAAAATCACAAACTTGCCAATAACATCTATAAATGCGACATATGAACACTTAAAGACCTAAAATTTGATGCTAAATGACTTGTAAAAATCATGAAAATACAAAGACATCAACTCCTCCAAACTAAATCTTTGCTTTCCCTCAAGCAAGTAATTCAGAAGTCTGGGTGAGAGGTTTGAAAGTGGAAACTCAGTACCAAAATATGTTGCTAACACATGTAATATAAATGTCCTGGTTACTAGTTCTAGAATGCAGTCCTAAGCTCTTCCTACTTAAAAACCTTAGCCATACTCATCACGGTTCATCACAGACCAATTCCAACTTCCACNCCAATTTCCATAATGCATTCAAATTCGTTTGCCCCTTTAACATTCATTAATCAAGAACCATGGATCAAGTCATGTGCGTTCAATGAACTCATTTGGTCAAGGACGGGTTAAGGAGTAAATATGACACCTTCATGCAATGCTTAATGATTCAGAATAAGGGTTCTCTCAAAAAGGAATGAGCTTTAGCAGAAGGCTAAAGGTAAGAACACTTAGACGCATACATAAATAGAACCTCATCTACCCAATGCTAATGAAACCTACGTTTCCTTATTCTACCCAGTAGGAGGTCCTAAATCTACCCTTTTGAAACTCGAAGTGATCTTACTTATTCACATTTTTCCTTTTTTTCATCTTTTCTTTAGCTACACGTAGGAGAGGTTTCTTTCTTTATTACTACTAGTGGTTTCAGGAACTTAATTACTTAGATGCTTATGGCTTTTGACCTTTTTCATTTACACTATCTTTTCTTGGTTTTACCCTTTTCAGTTCATTGTCATATTTTTTCTTAATTTGCACTAGCCATACTTCTTTTTCATTCCATTGTTCCCCCAAACTTTCTACTAGCATATTCTGATTCCTTTTCCATTCCTCTCCTAAGGTTCTTACTCTACCCTTCCTTTTACCAGCTACCAATACCCTTTCATTCATTTCCACCCAAACCAACATCCAAAATTGAAGCCCACCTAGTCCTATCTAGTCGAAAAAGCATGGACTAGAACTACATGAGATCATATTCCTGTCAGTTCGAACCTAACACGTTCTACCAACCTCATTCCATAAAAGACCTGTCACTCGGTTGTAAATTCATGGCTTGATATAAGGCAAGGTGCAAGGGTAGGGATTCTATTTGGGTTAACAAGAGTGGTAAAAAGGTAGAAGATAACACAAATATGTATATACTATCCATGAGTTCATATTCAGCAAACAAACATGATAACTATACATTCAAATTCACGTTCTAATAGATAGGAGCAAACTTCAAATCACAATATTCTTCAGGAGATAAATGACCATGCAAGTTCACATTCCAAGCATGGTGCAGTTTTACTTCAGAGAAGTTCAAGATGCATTAGACAACTAATAACCAGGGCACTTACATTTTCTGAGAAAACAACATACTTACAAGGTTATCATCTTCCTAGTTCCCTATGAAAATGCAAATGAACAACCTATAAATCATGAAACAATATGAACACTCTATTTTTGAAGGATAATTTTCATAAAAATTTCAATTTTAAGGTTTTTTCTATGCTTAGATGCTATGTAAATGCTATGCAAAGGTGGAGACAAAGGAACAAACAATTAAACTTCATTATCTAGCTCCTGAACTCTCCCCCAAACTTGAATTACCCAGTCTCTTGTGTAATCCAAATTCTCAGGAACGTTCAGGAGGATGATAGGCAACACAAACAGAAAGAATACTTATGAAAACGAAAAGCACGAATACATGCAAATGAAACAGATTATACAATGGTAAGGTTGATGGAGATGGACCTTAGGTTCCCCCAGTTTGGGAGTTGGATGAATCCTCGTCCAAGGAGAGGTTCGAAAGGTTTCCGGAGCAAGATTCTAGGTTTGCCATTGCGGCAACAATTTCCCTTGTGTTTGAAAGGCAAATTCTCATGTCTTCTGAAAGTGGTGCACCTGCTGTTCGGGAGTAGGACGATTGCTTTCGTATTGTTCCATGCTCTGAACTAATAGCATAATTGAGCGTCTACATTCCCCACTATCTATTGGATATCCCCAAGGTAGTTGATATCCATCAGCCTAGGTGTCTAGATATTTCTTCCAAGAGATGCCTGAGTAAGTTGAAGGATGGGAGTTATCCACCCTCCAATTCGTAGTTGATGCGTCCCCCTCTCCCTTATGATTCAGTTAGGGTCTTTGAACTTTAGAAACTGTTGCAAGAATATCTTTAAAGGGCATGGCTTCTCTTTAAAGACGTTATGGAATAGGGCCCGGGTCTGCAGAGTGTTGCAGACATGTCGCTCAATGCCCAGACGCAAGAAGTCTATTTCTTCTCCTAAGAAAGTGTTGGTATATAATCTAGGGAAAAATGAGTTTGCTAGGATTTTTTGTACATATCTAACTGCTGGGTGGCGGATGCATGAACTCTTGGTCCGTCCTGCTTTGAAGTCTTTGGACCCTATTACATCCCAAATGATTTGGATCTCGTTTGGAAAACTTTCAAACACATTGAGCTGAAATTTTTTGAAGGTAAACTTTTCAATTGTTTGAAGGTAAACTTTTCTGTCCTTCCACACAAATCCTGGAAGCTTATAAACCCTCCCCCGTTCTCGTTACCTTCCGTTCCCTCGGAATAGAACACTTCCAAAGAAGCTAAGAACATGCATGTTGGTTTCTGGTGAGCCTCAAACTCTATTGTAAGTATACTTGATATCCCCATATCCTTTAATATAGCTTTTACTTGTTGAAGGATGCCCAGGGTTCCTAAAGTTTCTGCATTAGGGAATGTTGATTCCGTAAATTCCATTTACATCAGTGCTCCATAGATGTCCTCCACTGAAGGTCCACTTGAACTTCTAGGCATTCCTCTATTTGACATGGTGATATCTACAAAAAGGAGATTAGAGTCGTTAAGTTATCATGCACGGTCCACAACTTACTAAAAATCGATGCTTTAAACCCTTGGATTATATACTTTAAATGTTCAAAAAGGGGTGAAACCAAAACCGAATTTCAGAAATTTCGAATCAAGCTTTCAAGAGTTTAGGAGTTAAAAACCAAAGTTGATGATTCTTGAAATTCGTTGATTCTTGAGACTGCAGTTAAATCGATCGAAGCAACAAAGAAAGCGTTTGCAAAATAGAAAAGTTTGTATGAAAGTGATGAGAGTTTAAGAGAAGTAGTGAACTCCATTATATAGGGTGGTGGTTGAAATGTTCGTGTGGAGGAGGAATGTTGTTGAAGTTTGTGGACAAGGATTGAAGTGTTGGTTTGTGGATGAGGATCAAAGATGGTGTATGTGGAGGGGGTTAATGGAAAAGACAGGTGTGTAGAGCATTTTGGATCCACATTCCCCATACAACTTCTACAGCAAGAATGATGTCTTCACCAGACAAGATTTCCTTGATCATGAAGTTTGTAGAGCATTTTGGATCCACATTCCCCATATAATATCTGAACCTTCTGTTGAGTACAAACACTTGGTCTCCATTCTTGATTTCCATGGTGTGAGTACGAGGTTCAAAACTTTTATCATAATTGAGAGTGTCTGAAGGTGGTTTCTGAGGTGGTACACGTTCAGGTTGACGTTTGAACTCAAGATTTCCTTTTCCTGGAACCTTCAGATTGTTCTCATCAGTTGACATCACCAATGTTCTGATTTCCTCTAACTCCGCATGAATCCTTTTATCTAGTTCCTTTTTAAGCCTGAAAGCTTCATGGTGCATTGTAAAATGGGTTGGACCCTTCCCCAATTCATCTTCAGCCGAATTATTGCTTGAGTACCCATATTCATTGTTGATCCCGTTCTTCTCCTTGATTGAGAATAGCTGTCCTTGGATGGTAAGCTTCTTAGTTTTGCTCATGATGTTGAAAATTTTCTTTAGACCTCTTCCTACGTTCAACTTGATGTGATCATTCTTGACGTTGATAACAGCTCTAATTGTTGCTAAGAATGGTCTTCCAAAGATCAATGGATCCTTCGGTTCTTCATCCATTTCCAATACCATAAAGTCTATGGGTATTTTTACATCCTTGATCTTGATAGGTAGGTTTTCCAGGATGCCGATAGGATACCTAATTGATCTATCTACCAACAACAAAGTTATGTTGGAAGCTTCGAACATGTTGAATCCCAGCTTGTTGGCAGTGGATAAAGGCATTAGATTGATAGATGTCCCTAAATCACAGAGGCATTCGTTAAAGGTCAGGGGTCCTAGCGAGCATGGTAAGGTGAATGAACCAGAATCCTCTTGCTTCTCTATTATCAAAGCATTGCATTCGATAATTGGTTCCAACACTTCTTGAGCTATCTCTTCTTTCATAGGGTTCTCAAAGATATTTGGGTATTTCGCCATGATTTCTTTCTTGAAACGTGATGGGAATGGAAATCTTGGAACATAAGGTGGTGGATCATAAGGCGTTGCATTCTCCTTTGAAGCAGATAACTTATCAACAAGAACGGGTTCTTCATAATCCGTGGTTGTAACTACGTTTGAACTCAAATCCCCCTAACTTAGATCACACTTTCCTCAGTGGAAGTAATGGTGCGAATGGAAGGAGGAAGGTCAACGGTATTCCCCAAATAGGTGGCATTGACATGAGCATATTCCTTCGGGTTTTGCACAGACTTTCCTGGAAGTTGACCGTTCGTAGAAGCAAAAGTGGATGCTATCTTGCCTTTGAGAGTAGTGACCCTGTAGTTGAGAGTTTCAAGCTTCGCATAGATGACATTGAATGAAGTATCCATCTTGTGTTTAATTTCACCAAATTTCCTCGATGTCTCCATGGCACTATTGTCTTTACCTTGAAGAAGTTGCTGTAACATAACTTCTATGTTGAAAGATTGAGCTTGAGGTTGGTTAGATGTGAAACCAGGAGGTGCACCAGCAGGTTGCTGTTGTGGTTGCGGAAAACCATTTTATTGTTGTTACTTTGGGAAGAAACCACGATTATGATTGTAGTTGATGAATGGTTGAGCGTTCTTTTGTGGTTGCGGTGGATACACTTGGTCCTGTGGGTTAGCGACGTTGTTGCTTCTGTAAGAAAGACCAGGGTTGTTAGAGTAGTTTATGAACCCTTTGTTATAGCTACCCTGGTTCCACACATAGCATATTTCTTCTTGCTGGTTAACATCCCCAACTTGAATCTGAAGTTGTTCTTCATCAGTGATGAATTTTACTTGATGTTGTTGCCCCAAGAGTATCTTGTCCAACTTCTCATTCAGATATTTTATATCCTTCTTTGTTCTATCATCTGTTGCATAACCACCTAAAGGTGTTCGGGCATAGTCTTCACTATATATCCCATCAGACGGAGCAAGGTTTTCCAGAAGCTCCCATCCATCATCAACACTCTTGTTGAGGAAGTTGCCGTTGCTTGCAGTGTCAAGCAACATCCTTATCTTTGGTAGAGCACCACGATAGAGTGTGATGATGAGTGATACTTTGCTGAAACCGTGATGGGGGCACTGTTTAGTGTAGTTTTTGAAGCGTTCCCATGCTTCAGAGAAGGTTTCAGCATTTCATTGTGCGAAACCAGAGATGTCATTCCTCAGTCTTGCAGTGCGAGAGGTGGAGAATAATTTGGCAAGAAAAGCCTTCTTGCAAGCATCCCAGGTGGTGATGGAGTTCCTAGGAAGAGACTTCTCCCATTGATGCGCTTTCTCTCCCAAAGAGAATGGGAAGAGATGTAGCTAAAAGCGTCCTCACTCACACCGTTCATCTTCGTGAGGCTGCAGAAGCGATCAAACTCGTCGAGGTGATCGAGTGGATCCTCCATAGGCAGACCATGGAACTTGTTCCCATGCACCATTGCTATCAAGCTGTGCTTGATCTCAAAGTTGTTGTTCTGAACTGCAGGTGGGTTGATTCCATGACGAATGGTGTGATTTTTTGGGTTGTCACAAGCACCAATAGTGTGCTGGTTATCTCGTTCAATGTTGTCTTCCATTTGTAAGTCCAACTGTCTTAAGTGTTCCACATGTTCTTGTGCACGTCTCGCGCGAGAGTATTCTCGTTCAAGAGCTCTGATATCTTCAACAATGGGAATGAAGTCTGTTGGTCCTCTGCTTCTCAGGTTCATACACAACAATTCAAGTACCAGAAAAGAAAGAAAGCAAAGAAAAACAAGGTGAGTATGGTAGTAAAAAGAAACTTGATCTCAAAAGATCAAAAATCTAGAATGTAGCAAACAAACACCCAATTGGCAACAACGCCAAATTGATATTAGGTGTTTTAGGTGTCAATTCCCATTACACATGCATGTCATTGTAGTATAAATGGCATGTCAATCCAAATGGGTGTGATGCTAACAATCAAGATTGCNAAAAAAAAAAAGGGGGGGGGGGGGTTTGCTAACAAGTCCTAAGTAAAATGAAACATGCTGGAACTAAAAAACGTAAACAAAAGGAAACATGCATAAGTAAAAGGGTGAAAAGGAAAGATAAGTAAAAATAGAGGATATGTAACAGAGTAAAAAGGATGCAATCAAAGAAAGGGTCCCTAAGGATGGGGTAATTGGGTAGTGTTCCTCCTCAAACTCCCTAAGTGTCTAACATACCTCATACAATGAGCTAATCCCTAGACGATAGAATCATAAGCAATCAAATCCAATTCCTTGGCAAATGAAATCAAACTAGATGACAACCAGACCTAACTTCCGTTAGGGGGAGTACACCTAACAGGCATTACGAACCATCTACCTAAGCCAATAAGCATCACAAACATCTAATTCCTTAGGCATGCGCAAAGGCCTATAAGCCGCCTTGGTAGCGTGGTCCAAACATGGCTGCATAGTTTTTTCCTCTTTTATCAAAACAAGCTTAATACTTAGCCAAAATTTGGTTCTTCTATTTTTAGTAACATCACGTGCTTCTCACGTGACTCCCACTTAAACCGACTTGGGCTTTATAAAGGAGATTTTCATTCTTGACAACCATATGTTCAAAGTACCATTGTTTAGATGCAATTGGGCAAACAAATGAAATGGTGTGAAGGAAGAAGATGGTTTCACTCTTGTGAACCTACATATGAACCAAATAGCATATTTGAAAGATCCATTCGTTTTACCAACTCAAGCAAAACAAGTTTTCTACTCTAGGGAAGATGATTCTTAAAATTGGTATGTTGTAATGAAAGCACCGCCTATAGGATATCATGAGTTAGAATCAGAGGAGGATTTAGTTGCCGCACCATTTCCTATCCAAGTAATAGATGATGGAAAAAGTGAAGATGCTGATGATGGTAGTATATATGTTAGGAATGATTGTGAAGGGTTATTGATAGTAGATTGAAATAGTCTTGGTGATGTTTGATAGGTTTTATGGTTTTTATTGGTTAATTCCTTACATTATGGAAATGCTAGTCTTTTGTAAACATAGAATTTTTTTTTGGATATAATTAAATTATTTAATTTTATTTATTTTTATTTGACAAAAAATTCAAAAATATATTATAATTACAACACAATAATAACACAAATAGTTTTCTATAGCTATAATACAAACTGCTATAGATGCAATCCAATTATAATACAAATCCAACGCTATTGAATATACAAAAATAAAGCTATATTAAAAATATTTAATAACAAATATACGGTGCTATTATAAAAATAATCAATTGCATCTTCAAAAACGCTATCCTAACTTCGATAATTATAGCATACATTAAATCCGCTATCTAAAGTGTCCGGCGTATAATGACGGGCGCTATCAGAGCATTTAATTAACCGCTATGCTATCCTACGATAGCGTTTTTGACCGCTAAGGAAATGCATATTTCTTGTAGTGCTGGATCTTCAGCTTTGTTCAATTTGTTTATCTCTGGAGATATCGACATCAATTGCTCTTCAGGTAAAGAATCATCAATTAATATTGCATCATCAATCCTCAATCGTGATAAGTGATCCGCTACTCCATTCTCAATACCCTTCTTTTATTTTATCTCAAAATCAAACTCTTTAAGCAGTAAGATCCATCTCAAAAGTCTTGGTTTGACATCTTTCTTGGAAAGTAGGTGTCTCAAAGCAACATGGTCGGTGTAGACAACGACCTTGGAACCAACCAAATAGGACCTAAGCTTCCCAAATGCAAAGACAGTGATAAGAAATTCCTGCTCAGTTGTGGCATACTTTATTGGGTATCATCCAATGTCTTGCTTGCATAGTAGATCACATGGAGCTTCTTGTCTTTCCTTTGACCCAGAACTGCTCCAACAACATAATCTCTTGCTTCGCACATGATTTCAAAGGGTAATTCCCAATCATGTGGTTGAACTATTGGAGAACTTATCAACTCTTGCTTGATCTTTTTGAAAGATTCAAGACACTCTTCATCAAAGTTGAAATCGACATCTTTGCACAAAAGTCTTGTCAATGGCCTAGCGACTTTTGAGAAGTCTTTTATAAACCTTCTATAAAATTCAGCGTGCCCTAAAAAGCTTATGAATCCTTTCACAGAATTTGGTGCTGCAAGACTAGTCATGACCTCTATCTTTGCTCTATCAACCTCAATCTCATTCTCTAAAATTCGATGCCCAAGAACTATCTCATCTCTGACCATGAACTGAAATTTCTCCCAATTAAGTACTAGATGAGTCTCTGCACATTTTTTGGAACCCTACACAAATTGGACAAACACATAGCAAACAAAGAGCCATACACAGAGAAATCATTCATAAAAACTTCAACCAAATGTTCAATCAAATCAGAGAAAATTGACATCATGCAACGTTGAAAGGTCGCAGAGGCATTACATAGCCCAAATGGTGTCCTTCGATAGGCAAAGGTACCATAGGGTCATGTGAAAGTGGTTTTTTCATGATCTTGGGGATGAATAGGAATTTGGAAGAATCCGAAATACCCATAAAAAAAGCAATCGTATCGGTGATTGGCTAAACGTTCAAAAAATTGATCAATGAAGGGTAAGGGAAAATGATCTTTTCTAGTAGTAGTGTTTCGTAATCAATGCACATTCTATGCCCAATTATAGTTTGAGTGGGGATAAATTCATCTTTGTCATTTTTCACTATGGTTATACCACCCTTTTTTGGAACTACATTGACCGGAGAGATCCAATTGCTGTCAGAAATACGGTATATAATACCAAGATCTTAGAGTTTTAAAATCTCTTTCTTGACCACTTTTTCAGATTCAGGTTCAATCTACGTTGATGCTCAATAGAAGATATAAACTCATTCTCTAGGTGAATTCTATGCATGCACAAGGTTGGGGAAATCCCCTTAATGTCATATAAAGAATAACCTATTGCTCTCCTATACTTCCTCAATTCAAAATTCGAGTCATCAATCTCATCAACACTTAAATCATCATTCACTATAACCGTGTAAGTAGAGTTAGAGCCAAAAAAAAACATACCGGAGACCTCTAGGTAAAGGTTTGAGTTCTATCTTAGGAGCTTTGAGCTCACTCCAATCCTCCTTAGTGCTAGACCCACTAGTGCTAGCTTCTTATTTAGACACAAGAAAGTTGATGCAAAGTTGTCTCAAGTGAGGTGCATCTTCAAACTCTACTTCTTCTTCTAAGGTTTCATGAGAGTCAAGCCTCTCTCCAATCTCTTTCACTTCAACATTAAGAGCTCTTTGTTCATTGGGCTTAATCGTCAAAGCCAATTGTAAAGTTTCTTTTGGAGGTAGTTCCTCCAAGTATTCATTTGCAAGATCGTCCATTGTTTCCACATAAAATACTTGACCATCAATCGTTGGCTTCTTCATGATTTCCTTGATGTCATATTGTTGCACATGATCTTTTTCCAGGTGTAAGTCAATCTTTCCTTTCCTAACATCAATGATGGCTCATGCAGTTGCCAAGAATGATCTTCTAAATATAAGTGGATCTCGTGGTTCCTCTTCCATCTTCAGGACTACAAAATCACTATGAACTTCAGTGTTTCCTTATTTTACTGGGAGATCCTCTAACATTCCAATTGGCACTCTTACAGACCTATCGGCCAGCACTAGAGAGATCCTGCAAGGTTTAAAATAAAAGAAGCCAACTTTCTTAGCAATAGAGTATGACATCAAACTTTGGTTCATAAGGAGGTGACTCATAAACCGGTCCCTTTGGTGTAGAGTCTTCACTAGTTTCTTTCCCTTTTCCCTTGATGTCAACCACTTTCTCTTGAGTTGGTTTCTCAACCACAATCTCTTCACGTATATCTTCATCATCTTCTATGGAAATAACCTTCCCCCCATCATGCTTCTTATTTATTGGCCTCAATAAGAACTCGAGGAGGTAACTCTTTACCAATCCTGAGTGTTATGGTATTGATGTACTCCTTAGGATTGTTTTCATGTTTTCCAGGAAGTTGACCTATTATTCGCTTGGAGCTTAAAGTGATTTGAGTAACCTGATTGTCCAATGCTTTTAAATGAGAAGCTATACTCTCAAACTTAGCATGTAGATCATCAGTTTTAGCAGAGTTGTCTTTCTTGAAGACCCCAAACTTAATGCAATTTTTCCCTTGACCTTCCAATAAATGTCTCAACAACTAATTGGTTTGATCCTGAGCAGTGGAAGAAGAAGAGCTTCCCTGAGAATTTTGTTGAGGAGCTTGAGGGTTGGAGAAACCCGGTGGCTTGAGGAAGTATTGCGGTTTTGGTTGAAAACCCCCTTGATTGTTGAATTGTGGCTTGGGTTAGAAACCACCTTGGTGTTGCTGCTTCGGAGGATATACATGATCTTGTGGATTGGCAACATTGGTGTTGCGGTAGGAGAGGTTTGGAGTTTGTTGATAGTTGTTGTAACCCTGGTTGTATCCTTGGTTACCAACATAGTTGAGCTCCTTTTGAGTAGTGTCTTGTGGAGGTTGGTATTCCTCTTGGACATGACAAACAAAGTTGACTGCTCCTTGTTGAGAAAGGATGAATTTGTCTATCTTGTCCTCAAGGGATTCCAAATCCTTATTGTAACCACTATCACCACCAACATCCCTAATAGAACGAGCATAGTCATCTCCATAAGCACTGTTACTATGAGCAGTATTCTCAACAAGTAACAAACCATTAGCTTCGGTTTGGCTAAAGAAATGTTCCTGGCTTGCAGTATCCAACATCATCCTGAATTTAGGTGCAAGACCCCGGTAGAAAGTACTGAGGAGGCTCTCACCTGAAAAGTCATGATGTGGGCATTGAAGTGTACAACCTTTAACATGTTCCCATGCTTCAGCAAATGACTCATTTCCTTTCTGCAAAAAGCCTGATATCTCATTCCTGATTCTTGCAATTGTGGAAGTGGAGAAAAACTTGGTTAGAAACACCTTTTTATAACCGTACCAAGTCTCCACTGAAGCATTTGGAACATTCTTCTCCCAGGAACGAGCCTTGTCTCCCAAAGAGAAGGGAAACAATCTGAGCTTGAAAGCATATTCTGTCACACCATTGATCTTGACAGTACTGCACAACATATCAAAATTTTCCAAATAGTCCAAAGGGTCTTCCATGGGTAAACCGTGGAACTTGGTGTTCTGGACCATGTTGAGGAGATTGGACTTTATCTCAAAGTTGTTATTAGCAATTGGTGGTGGACGAATTCCTGTGCGTTGGCCATGAACATTGGAGGCATCGTTTGCTCCTATGGTTCGTCCAACGTTGTGGTGTCCTCTAGGATTGTTGTTGTTTTGATTATCCAAGCGAAAAATATGATCCAAGCGTTCTTGTTCGTGTGTTGTCCTGGTGTTATAACGTTCGAGCGCACGGATGTCGTCAGTGATTGGAATCAGATTTATAGGGCCTCTGCTTCTCAGGTTTATACACCTGAAGTGCACAAACAAAAGAAAGTAGGGATATTAGCAAAATAAAAGAAATTGGGCTTAGTATTCAGAGTACTAATGGTTAAGCTATATCCTGAAATGACAACAACACAAATTTCATAAACAAGAACTTCTCGAATATCATTGTAATACTTAAGGATCAATCCAATTCAGAGATGTATTCAACACACTAGTCCTATTAGAATCATGTTTGGTCTAAACAATTATAATGGAATGGTTTTTAACATTCAAACATGCAAAAGTAAGCCAAATCAACAAAAGTCAACATGATTAACAAAAGTCAACTAAAACGTAAACATAAATTCAATGATAAAAGGCTAAGCAAATGGTAGAGCTGGGCATATAATCCGATACCCGAACCTAACCCGAAAAAGCAGTTTGGTTCGGGTGTAGTAGAATACCCGAACAAGTTTTAATATTAGACATTTGGGATAATCAAACCCGATCGATATACTCGAAACCTGATCGGGTATCCGAAACAACCATATAACTAAACCTAATTCCTAAACCTATGTTTTATAACTTTAATCGTTTCAACTTCCTTTCCTTTTCTTTTGCGATTTGGTTTATGATTTCAGTATATTCTCAGCTTATCAAACTGGAAATTCACCATAAACGTCACTCTAAGTCTCCTCCGTCAGAGACTTCGAGAAAGCATTTGCAGGTTTGATTTTTTTCATTTTCTGTTTGTGTCGATTCTCAATCTCCATCGGTTTGTGTCCATTCTCAATCTACATCTACTTGTGTCTATTCTTAGGTTTAAGTTCCTTTGTTTGGTTTTTTCCTCAGTTGCTCAAGTTCATCTGTTTGTTTTTTCAAAAAAAATTATTCTTCGGAACCGTCCAGATTCTTAAGTTTTATGGTTTCTTTTTCTTCTTTCTCCGCTACACTCTTATTAATGGTTTTGGTTTCCTGAAGATGAGAACTAGCTTTGTCGTAAAGTCAAATTTTCATTGAAACTTATGAATTGTGATTATGGTGTATATATTAGCTTCATATATGTGTATTATGGTGTATCATTCATCAAATATGGTTCGTATTCATTTTCACAGCTTTATCAAATATGGTGTTCGTATTAGCTTTTGAACAGAGACATTATGTTGCTTTGTATATATATATATAGGTTTATTATATATTGTTACTTTGTTCCATTATGTTCTCTTAGCTTTACATATATCTCTGTTAGCGTACATATTTGCTTAAGAACAGAGACATGGTGTACATATTAGCTTCATATATGTGTATTAATGTTCATTTTTTATTCTAGTTTTTGCTACAACTGGATTCTGATTTAATGTTCATTTTTGATTTAGATTCTGTAACTCACAATTCTAAAGTTTTGAAATGCAGATGGATTCATCATCTCCAATCAAAGATAACAAAGACAAAGATGTAGAAGAGGATGAGTTTGAAACTCAAGATCCGAATGAAATGGGTAAAAAAACAACAACAAACACATGCTTCTTCAACTGCTAAGAAAGTACTCCAAACAAGGTCAATGGTGTGGACTCACTTCACACGAATTGAAAATAATCATGACAAATGTATACCATTACTGTAAAAAGGAGTTTTCTTGTCATACTAAGTCAGGTACCACACATTTAAAAAATCAGCTAAATGTTTGTATGAATTACAAAGCATGGGTTGATGGTGAAGGTATTCCAAGCTATTAACAATCAAGGAAGATTAAAAAGTGCAAGAGTTAGTGAACCTATATTCAGAGAAGCATCTAACGAGATGCTTGTTATATGAGAACTTCCAATGAGTTTCATTGAGAGTGTGGCTTTTAAACACTTTTGAAATAAGGTAAATACAGTTAATATTTGAAGAGTTCTATGATGTATATTTTGTAATAGAATAATATGCTTGTTATTTACATATGATATATCTATATTTTTGTGTATATTCATATATGTTAATTTGTACAAGCCACGCTCAAGGACAACAACAAGAGATATTGTTCAAATGTATGTTAAGAGGAAGGCTACTCCCCGACAATGGTTTATTACCAACAAACAAAGAGTTTTACTAACAACAAATATATGGATTTCTCAAGTCACATGTAATGTTATAAACTTGTATTAATTAATAGAAAATTATCCAATTTTGATGTTTGGATGTTCCTTTGTTTTATGTCTCAGATTCAAGTTATATGGTGATTACATCACATTACGTTGATGTGCATTGGCATCTAAAGAAACTCATCATTGGTTTCAAGTATGTAACATATCACAAAGGTACTGCCATCTCAAATGTGATTTTAGAATGCTTGGCTGAATGAGGGGATTCAGAAAGTATTTTGTATTACTATGGATAATGCAACTGCAAATTCAAATGCTTTCATAAAGTTTGAGAATACTTTCAAACTCATCTCTGAAGATTCATTAGTCATGAAAGGTGAATTTAAGCATATGAGATGTGTTGATCATATTATCAATCTGATAGTGAAGGATGTGTTAGCTGGGTTGAGTTTTGGACATCACTCGGCCAAAAATTAAGAGAAGTGAAGGAAAAGCATTACATGAAGCATGGAAAGAAGAAGGGAGTCTAGATAAGTCAAAAGAATTAGAATGGATCGACTTGGCCAAAACTAGGCGAAGTCGGGAAAGGACCATCGACCATGCGAGAATCGGGACTATCGGGCCAAGACATGCAAGACATATCGAGCCAAGGGCGAGATATGTGGAAAGTATTCTATCATGTCAAAGATGGCTAAGGATTTGTTTGCTATGCAAGTGTCTTTGGTAGCTTTGAAAGTGCTTTTAGCACTAGTGTTAAGATCATATACCCATATAGAAGTTGTTTAATTCCCTATATGGTTGAGGTTTTGATGTGCGCTGAGCAGTAGATGAAACAAGACCTTGCTATTGAATCCAAAATTCTAAAAAACGCTCAAATACTTGCGGAAGTGGAGTTTGAGGATAAGCTTGAGGAAGGTTATGTTAATTTTTTTTTATTCTATATGTTCATCTGATTTTTATGTTAACATTTTGTTATTTGTTTTTTTATTTACAAAGTATAAATCATGAAAAACAAGTTTGCTTTGAGCCAAGATGCATGTAATGATCATGTAGAATGAAGATACAAATAGTTGATGCATTTGATTATTTTTGATTGTGTTTTCTCTATGTTTAGTGATTTTTTCTATTTATTTCGGATTAAAATGTTATTTTCAGATCTTTTTGTTTGTTTGGATACAGTTCAAATCTTTTAGTTGATTTGGATTAATATGGGTTT
>OVBE01000590.1:0-47514 GCA_900406425.1 Iberis pinnata | reverse complement strand
ATATATATATGCTAAGAGAAAAAAAATTAATCAAACTAAAGTGAGATTAATCTTGAAGTTTTTTTTCCTATAGCACATTTAAACTCTTTATTTATCTTTTTTTATAGGTTTTGATGTTAGCTTTTGTCTCATTTATATTGTTTGCAATAAAAATCCAAAATTTGCATAACATAAGTGGAAAAAAATGGACCAAAAAGAATATATAAATTAAAAAAGGCTAAAAAATATACAACAACATGAAACTCATTCTGTCAGAAAAGACATGAATTAAAGAATTTATGATGTTCAAATATATATATATACATATATATATATATATAATATATATATATATATAATATACTAAATAATTAAATAAAATTACATGATTGTATAATGAATATAGTTTAAGTAATTATTTTATTTGTATGATTAGTCTAAACAAATTTTTAGTCAATTAAGAGCTTGAATTTAAAATCTATATAATTCAAACATATATTTTTCACTAATGTAATTACAAGACTTGTACAAAATAAATAAGTAAAAAAATCTTGAATTTTTTAAATTTGTGACAAAAAAATATATTTCGATTTTATGACAAAAAAGTAATTGAACTTTTAAATTTGGACAAGAAAACCCTAAACTCTTAAAATCCATTTAAATCATTAATTCTTTGAATTTAGCCATTTAAAACATGTATTTATGTTGACTAAGCCGTTTTAACCCCAAAAAGTCAACGTTTAACTTCCGTTAAACTTAGTTGACGGTTGAATAATCTCATGTCTCATTTGGATAAGTCAACAAAAATATATGTTTAAATAAAAACCCAACATATAGTTGATGTTTTAAATGGATCACTTAAGATTTCATGGTTTAAAGTTCTGCGATTGGAAAGTTCAGGGTTTTTTCAACTTTTTTTCCCCTTTTAAATGTATACAAATTGCAGATTTTTGTTCGCTACTGCAGATTTAATGATTACATTGCAGTTTAATCGTTGAATTGCAGACTTATAATGGGGATTGCAGATTTACTAAGCATTGCATATTTATTTATTATATTGCATATTTATTTATTATATTGCAGATATATCAAGTGTATTGGAGATTAACTTTGTGTAATGCACCATTACTATGGGTACTGCAGATTTACTAAGCATTGCAGATTTACGAAATGTTCAGCAGATTTAATATGTGTATTGCAGATATATTTATTATATTGTAGATTATGCATGTGTATTGCATTTATAGGTATATGTCAGATGCATTACATGCCTTACATGTACTCCAGATTGAATTAATCATACAAACCTTGAAATTATTCATTAAAACACTGTAATTATTCATACAAACACATATATTATTGTTTAAAATCATTGTTATTCATACAGACACTCAGTTTTTGCTTAACAACATTGTTAAACTTTATTAAAGAGATGCAAGAGATGCACTATTGCATCTTGCAAGTTTTTTTATTATGTCCCGTCTTATGACAAAAACAGCATGCGTTTTCTTTGCAATCTTTTTTATTCCTCGAAGCCTTCTCCAATGCGGACTTCATTCTTCTCTTCTTTGGCCTACCCGGTTGTGCCCGTACAGGTTGAGGTTTAACAGTTTTCAAAACATCTGCCGGTATTGGTTCTCCAAAATCTCTTGGCATAATGGGAGATGCGTATGAATTTACTAGGTACTTCTTCAAGTAGTATTGGTGACAACAAGAAATATGAGATACATGTCGACTCTCTGCAACTGCAATCGCATGTTCGCATGGTAATTGCTCCAGGTCAAACCTACAACAGGAACACTTTTTATCTGTTAAGTTCACAATATGAGTTGATGTTGGACCTGTTACTTGAACTTGATCTGCATCAATTTCCTGAACTGATAGGAACCTTGCGTATTCGACACGACGCTGCAAACATAAACATGTACTTCAAGTACTCAGAAGCTTAAATGAAATAAAAATTTCGTCTGGCTTACCTCTAGCAATTTCTCAGCTCCACGGGGTAATTATGTTCTCATTTTCATTGCGTCTGCCCTCCT
Organism: Iberis pinnata; assembly: GCA_900406425.1. Taxonomy (NCBI): domain Eukaryota; kingdom Viridiplantae; phylum Streptophyta; class Magnoliopsida; order Brassicales; family Brassicaceae; genus Iberis; species Iberis pinnata. Next base: position 45,496 of record OVBE01000590.1, on the reverse strand, counting down.
GGACGCAAACCATCTCGTCATCATCGCTCTTATATCCTCTAGAAGCCGCACAATGGTTAGATTCCTTGCCAGTGAGAGTACCTTGTTCATTGTTTCAGACATGTTGGTTGTTAACAGGTTATATCTGTCCCCAGGGAAATGCACGCGCGTCCATAATTTGACATCCGGTTTCTCAAGGTACGCGTGAAGTTCCGGGTTCAGCTCTTGAATCATGGCGTATGCTGTTTGAAATTCCACGAGTCTAAATGCATACGCTACCTGTTTTACCAAACGGAATGCCTCGTTTCCCCTATAGCGAAGTATTATGTTTTTGTGTAAATGGTAGGTGCATATACCATGAGCCAATTTAGGGTAAACGAGGCCAATTGCTCTTCCGATGGATCTATGACGGTCATATATTATTGCTAAACTTTTGTTATCCGGAATAACGCTACTTAATTGCCTAAAGAACCATTCCCATGATTCATCATTTTCAGTATCAACAAGTGAAAACGCCAATGGAAAGATTTGGAAATTCCAGTCTTGTGTTGTTGCTGTTAGCAGTGTTCCCTTATACTTCCCTTGCAAAAAAGTCTCATCCACAACCACAACTTTCCAAAGATAATGAAATCCATTGATACTTGCACCAAATGAGAGGAACAAATTCTTGAACCTCTCATCTCCATCTACGGAGTACATGGCGTGTGTCCCCGAGTTGGATCTTTTAATCATGTGCAAATACGCATGTAACTCTGCGTAACTTTCCTCAGGAGTACCACTTACCAAATCTCCCGCGTAGCTTAGTGTTCTGTAAGCCTTCCAGTAGTCAACCAAGAACATGAAAATAAAGAGAAAGGAAATAAATCTGCAACGTAGTTGGAGGTGTATACGAAAATCAGCAATGCTAATATGAATCTGAAATTTGTTTTGCCTTGATGTTAAACCGTTTATTCAAAGCTTTCGCAACATGTGTAGGCAACACACTGGGCCCGACACCACCAACAAAATCCTTGTACATAATTCCTAATATCTCGGCACTCGCCTGTCTTGTTCTTGACGATCTCACCGTCACCGAACATGTATGTTCTCTATTGTAAGTACGCACATGAAATCAGGGCCAATCGTCAATTGGCGTTGCTCGAAGTTTCCATGAACAACCATTCACCCAAAATTTAACTACTAACAAGCACGATGTAGATTTGTAAACATTTTAATCGAACCTCTCAACCACAGTCAGCATTTTCAACCTCTCCTCCAACTGCTCTCTTGACTCAAAAGTATCACCGGCACATATTTTGAAAGAATCAATATTGAAACTTCGTAAGTTGTTGTGCCGATAACCATCACTGATGTATACGGTTGACTCACGCGTCGTATTCGTTTCCTCCATCTCCTCAATGTTCTCATCATCAACCCCATATTTTGAGAAATTTCCGTCACCAGATTTTATTCCATCAAAATCATCGCAATAATCAAACCTGTTCTCATCCTCTTCCTCTGCACCGTCTTCTTCTGAATCTTCTTCAACAACATCCTCCATCGTAGGATGTCTAATCTGCGAGTCCTGGCTAGCTGGACTTGTCATATGCGGTAGCTCTGTAGGTCCACCCTTTGAGGTAGGTGAAGCCAACTGTTTGATCTTAACATAGAGCCGGACAGGGCCATTGCACGACTGATATAGGAATGTTCTCAAATGTCTTGTATTCTTTACATAAACAGGAGGTTGATCCGGGGGTAAGGAATTCAAACCTTCTTAGGTAACATGTAGCTCAACTCGACCTCGTACAACCTTCTCTCAACTTCGTAGTCTTCAATTACCATTTCCATCAATTCCTCAAAAGTTATCTTCTCTTCTGCCAACATCGACCCAAAACCTCGATCGCTGTCAATGAGAAAGAACTTCCTCCCATTACCTAGTGTCCAATTTCCACTAACAAGAATTAATTGAACTTGCCTCATTTCCACAATTCAATCAACGATTCTGAATTGAGAAGTTGAATTAATTGAGATCGAAGATCGATAAGGGTTGAGGTAATTGAGATGTCAATGGTGGTTGAATAACGACGTCGTCTCCTCGACCTTTTCAAGGTAACTGCAGATATTTCTTAAAAATTGCAGATTTTAATTAGATCTACAATGTTTTAAAAATCTACAACGTTCGAATTCGTTGACACATCTTCTTGAAATTAAATCTGCAGGTTTGAAATTAAATCTACAACGATGAACTTAAATCTGGACCGACTAAAACAAATCTGCAATGGTCAAATGTGTTGTCTTGTCACAGTAAGTTTGTGTTCTACTTTTGTCAGATTATAGTCCAGATTGTACCTTTCTCGTTCTTCAAGGTAGGTAGTGCCGAAATCATTTAAGTTTGACTATTCCCAATGTTAATTTAATTTTGGTAACTTAATTTTGGGTTATAAATAATCTTTTATTTACATTCTTTGTTCTTCATCCAGACCCTCATAACCTCCAAAAAAGTAGATCTAAAGCCATGCTTGCAGTAAGACCGTGGTGGACTCAAGAGTGGAAAGTGAAGGTGACACTCATCGACCAGGAAGGAGTGGAACGCAATTACTTGGTGCATGTTCATACACACATGAAAAAACTAATGCTTCGATATTGCGAGAAAAAGGCCTTGAATATCGCACGGTTCGTTTTATCTATGAAGGCCACCGCTTGGGACCAAACCAAACGCCGAACTCGGTAATTTTGTACTGCATATTTCTTTTCAGTGTAGCCGATTTGTTATATGAAACCCAATTTTCTCTTTTTTCATATGTGTTTCGGTGATGAAGCAACAATTAACGTCTTTATGGAGATGATCGGTGGCGGTGACTGTTTTGTTGTTTAAGACTTTTATTTGCCTTGTTTCTTTTTGTATCAAGACTTATTAGCTTTTATGTTCAACGTTACCTTCCCTGAATTACTTATACTCGCATTCTTCTAAAAAACCTGCAACATTTATTTCATTGCAGATTTACAACCACAAAACCTGCAATGTAAATTTCAACAACCAAATAATCTTGAACGTTTAAAATAGGAGACAATAATAGGCATATGAAATAAATCATGAGAAATTTTTGAAAGTAATTGTAATTTAAACCGGGTTCAAATAGTTAATTTTTTTTTTAAAGTTCAAACAACATAAAAGAGGTTCGGATCACGAAGAGGATGATCCGAACCCCTTGAGATTACAACCCATTTTATCGTATCCCACATGCGGGATTTCAATCTTTGACCATTCTCAAGGATTTTCAAAGAACAGTTTCGTTTGTTGATGTCGCTTCGTGTTCCGTGACTTTAATAATGGTCATTTACTTTTAAAAATTCGAAGGTTTTTTTGGGTAAGACGGTCTGAATTAGTGTAAATGTGTTGCCGATTTTATTTTCTAACGCAATTTTGTTAACCAAACTGCAATACAAATTAATTCCGCAAGACAATTACAAATACAGATAAACGTTGCCGATTTTATTTAGTACTGCAGTTTTTTAAACACTACAATGCAATTTAAGTCTACAACAAAATATTAATTTTCCCCCAGACAGTTGTAGATTTAATTAGGCGGTGCAGTTTTGTTAGGAAAACAACAATACATTTAAATCTGCAGCACATTAAAACTTTTTATTAAATCGATCAAACGACAACGTCTTCTTCGTCTCATGTTGTAAAGAGTTGATTTAGATAAACCAAAACTTAGGGTTTGTCATCCATTTTGGGTTTCGCACTTTTCGACTTTTCTCTGTAACTCATAGCTACCATTTCCGATCATTTATGCTCGAGTCTTTTTAAAATGGGAAGATATAGCTACAACCTCAGCGATGAAGAGGTAGCGCCTGGTTTCGGTGCAAACTCGGATGAGGAAGAGGTGAATAGCCGTTCCTAGTATGCTTTCAACGTCGACGGTACGGATCCTTCGGAATATGGGGCACCGGTCGTCTGCTACTGTGGTGAGGTTGCACTCCTCGAAAGCGCCACTACTATACCTAATCATGGCAGGTTTTTCTACACATATCCAAATCGAAATGTAAGTGTGTACACGCTTTTATTAGGTCTTAATAATAGTCGTATTAACTGTTATTCAGCACTTCTGCCTACTGGTTATGATTATTGATGTCCTAGGATGGTGGCTGCCACGTTTGGAAATGGTGGGACTTGGTAGTCATAGAAGAAATGAAAAATGTTCGGGAACAGGCTGAGTGCTCACTCATAGAAGAGGTGAACAAGGTCGAAAAAATTGTATTTTTGCAAGAACAGGTGCTTACGACTAAAGGAGAAATGGAAGATTTGAAGATGAAGATTAAGATTTTGAGTTTTTTTTCGTAGCTGTGATTGTAGGTCTTCTAGCGGTCTATCTCGTTAATTGATTGACCGAGTTGTATGTGTTTTTTTAAAAAATGTCTTATGTTGGGATATCCCCTAAAAATTTGTAACTTAAGAACATGAAATCGGTAAGTTTCCTTTCAGCGAATCTGAAGTTGTTGAAGGTGGTTAAGGAAATTGAAGATGTCGGTGACGGAAAAGCACAGGTTCAGAAAAAATGCAATGTAGATAAGAAATTGGCATCGTGGAAAAAAACCTACAACAAGGCAAACATATCTGCAGTAAAAAAAAACTTCAATTCTTAGAAAATATCTGCAGTGTTTTGAAAGAAATCATCAACGCTGTAAAAAAATCAGCAACCTTCAAACGTATTATCTTGTCAACTATCTGTTCGGGTTCCACGTCTGTCAGACGTCGTGTCAGCCTCATTCATTGGCTTATTTGTACGCAAAAGTCGGTTACGGAGATGTACGGGTTTAAAAAATCTGCAATGTAGAAAACAACTTTGCATTGTGGAAACAAAACTGCAAGAAGGAGTACATTTCGGCAGTATGAAACAATTCTTCAATGCTTAAAATAAATCTGCAGCGTTTTGAAAGAAATCAGCAACGATGTAAAAAAATCTGCACCATTCAAACGTGTTGTCATGTCAACTGTCTGTTCGGGTCCCAACGTAGGTTCTGACCTACTAATTTAAATTAAAATTTGTATGTTTTTTGGGAAATTATTCCTCTTTACTAAATGCCTTAAATTAACAAACATAAATAATTTAGGCTATAAAATACCTTTCGTCTAAAACATAACTACCAAATCCAAACATTCTTTCTCTCTTAAAAATTAGATCTACTTCCACATTGACATCATGAGTGCATCAGGTTCTGACGAACACAACAAGAAAGTCACGGTGAAAGTCCAAAACCAGCAGGGGTGGGAATCCGTTTATGCTATGAAAATTCATTGTCCGATGAGGAAACTCATGGACCACTATTGCGAGCATCATCACCTTACCTATAACGATGCCAGATTTTTGTGCGATGGCCGCCAACTTCGATGAAATCAGACACCAAACTCGGTATTTTTAACAAACCTATTGCCGATATATTATAACTATTGCAAAGCTATTATAACAAGCGCTGATTTATTATAATAGATGCAGATTTATTGACTGCATTGATAGTCGGTTGCAGCTTTTTGGTTGCAGATTAACTTCTGTGTTGCAGATTTATTTCATTGGTAACTGCCGAACTGATATCATGAGTTGTAATGTGTTTTTCACAGTTGCATTTCTGGGAAGAAACAGCAATTAATGTGTCTGCGACGATGATCAGTGGCTGTGGGAGTTAGATTTGAACTTTCTCTAATATCTATGCTTTCTTCCCTTTTATTTTTTTTCATATGCCATGTATGTTTTTTTCCCTTTTTAAGACAAAATTGAAGCGTTTTTTCCCGACTTTGCAATTTATGTTTTGAAATTTATGGGAATTAAGGCATTGCATGTAATATCGGGCTCTAAATGTTGTAAAATGTGCATCGAATGCTGCTTGTACTATTTGAACAGGTTATTGTCCTCGACAACATTTGTTTTAATAGTGCAAACAGCATACTAAATCCACATTCTCCCAACATTTAGAGTTCGGTATTACGTGCAAACTGCACACCCAATACGAAAAAACTTCAATGGAAATTACTAAAAGACTGCAATTCAAACTTCATAACCCAATAATTATCATCATTGTTCGAAAACCGGCTGTTAAAAACAACTCGGCAGTAGTAAATAACAGGTTGTCAACGAGCGGTTGCGATTGAAATGGCACAGCTTTTAAGGTGTTCTGACATGATGTTCTTTATTTATGTATAATGATGACTTTTACTGAAAGGGTACACCTTTTTAGGTGAGACAACTACAATTTCGAAGTGTGTTTACCATTGGAGATTTGTTTCCTGTTGCAGATTTGTTTCAAAAACTGCAAAAAGAAACAAATCTGCAAAACATTAAAACACTGCAATGGAAATTCAAATAAAACTGCAATGCAAAATGCAAACCGAGATACGATAACTTCAAAATAAACAGAGGTTACAAAACATAAACATAAACATAGTTATTGAAAAAGAAAAACATAATCAAAATCAACAAGGACTTTCATCCCCTTCACGGTCCCCCATCTCCATCTCCTCATCCATCGACTTCACCATAGCTCGATAAGCCTCCTCCATCGCCTTCATTCGCTTCTCCATTCTACCAATCATACCTTTGTAATGTTTGTGGAGTTTCTCGATTTCGTTGGCGTTATGGATTTTCAACACTTCCACGTATTCATCATCCTCCTTTTTTCGCTTCGTCATGCTATCGATCTGCCCCTTGTAATGTTTGTGGACTTTTTCGAGAAAGTTCGCGTTATAGAGTTCCAACAATTTCACGAACTCATCATGGTCCTCTTTCGCTATCTACAAAAACCCAAACAAAAGATTAGTAGTATGTACTGGAAATAAGGCATAAACAGTATTTGAATCATAGAACAACCTTTCTTTTAGTTGAGCGCTTGTTCTCAACCATCACTTGTTTCTCCTTGTCCATTTTTTGGCTTCTCAAACATAAGAGACGTATAACAAGTTAGGAAAAGAAATATATATATAGAAAATGAAAGGTTGTAAATCAACGGTTGCGATTGAGGGGATTTATCTAGGGTTTATTGGGTAGTAGAATCGGAGTTTTTAGAAAAATCGGCTATAATCAATAAATGTCGACAACACTATCCAAAACAACACCGTGTTATTCTGCCACTTAGACAAATTCTTGATAGGAAAACAATTTTTTAAACCGACGTCGTTTTAAATGGCCCAAAATTTGTCCCATGGGTCATATCATATGGGCCGTGAAAAACGACGTCGCATAAGTTTAACAAAAAAAATCTGCCACGATTTTTAAAAATCGACAAAACAAAACACCGCAGATTTTAAAAAACGGCGGTCAAACGATTAGGACAAATCTGCGGCAAACATATCTGCGGTAACGTGAGGGTCAGTTCAGTAAGAAAAAATATTTGGCGGCCACATGAAAAAAAAATCTTCGGCCAATGCAGATTTTTTTAAAAAAAACGCCAGTCTCGAAAGAAAGGGGTCAATCTGGCAATTTCGAAAAGTCATAACTCTGCGGTGACAACAAAAAATCTACAGTTCAAAAAAATAAATCTACAGTTACAAATATAACTGCAGTCACAGAGATATCGACTATGTTAGCATAACTCTGCGAAAAAAAATTTGCAATATAAAAAAATCCCCAGTGTTATTCAAAAATCTACGAGAGAAACTCGACATTGGAACCAAAAATCTTCGGTGACGTCGACAATTCGGCGGTGACGTCGACGATTCTAGAAAATCTACGGCCAAATACTAAAGCAAATATGCGAGAAAAATCTGCGACGTCAAAAATCAACAGAGAAAAATAAATCGGCAAAAACATATCTGCGAAAACAAATCTACACCCAAACAAAATCTGCATATCAAATTCTCGCAGATTTTTCTCCCCGCCAGATCACGCAGTGGCATTTTCGCAAATATTGGACAACTTTTTTCTCTCTCCTCGAATTATTTTTTTCCATTCTTTTTTGTTTCTTCATGACCGGGGGTAGAATGGGGTTAAATAAAAATTGGATTATCTCGAGTAATTCGAGATAATGACGGGTTACGTATGCAATTGATTGAAAAATATAGGTCAAGTAAGTACTTTTGCCTTGTAATTATATACCGGTGAGATCATGAGAAACTACAAAAAAACTTATGAAGAATAGAGGACTATCCAATACGAAAACTATTCCTTCTTCGTATTATAGTTCTTATTATTAGAATTTTTTATCATAAAATTTGTAATTAGATCATACGTAATACGTTAGTGATAATAGGTGATATTATGAAATAGATAGCTATCTATTGTAATATTTTATTACTTTCTTCTATTTGACCTAAAATTCTTGTTTTACCGCTCTAAAGTTGTAGGAACATTTTTAAAAATATCACTTTTTAAGTTGTGGTCCAAAAATATTACATATTTCTTAATTATTTTTAAAGTACCAAAAATTTTAAATAATTTAAAAATGTCATCTTTAAACTCTAAATCTCTAAAACTAATCATAATCCCTTGAAAACTTAACTATAAACTTTAATTAATGAACTGCAAGATAAAACATTTAAATCATGAACCCTCATCATTTAATTTTTTAAGTTTGTGGTATTTTGAATGAAAAATATTTTAATGATGTTTTTCTAATAATTGAGAATATGTAGCATTTGTGAAACATAAACTTATTTTTGTGTTATTTTGTGGAATTACTCAAATAACAAAGTATATTTTCTTTTCATATCCATTTTTTTGTCTCTTGGGCAATAATAAATATCAATCATATATATAGGGGAATGCTCAAAATACCACTTTTATGAATATTGGTGCTAAATATATCACACACTCCAAATAGTTCTTAAAATGCCATAATAAATTATTTGTTTTGAAATAACATAAATTTGAATTAAATTCAAAATTTTAAAATTTAAATCATAAACCATAAAACTAAACCATAACTCTTTTAAAACTAAATGTTAAAGTATAATTAGTGAATCCAAAAAAAAAACATTTTAACTCTAAACCTTTAAAATTCAACTTCTATGTTTATGTTATTTTTGGAAAAGAAATATTATAAGAGTATTTTTAGAACAAATGGGAGTGTGACGTATTTTAGAACATAAACATTTTTTGTGGTATTCTATGAAAATTATTATATATATGTATATATTATTCAATATTTTATTTAGATAAAATTTACAACATTTAAAAACATGAGGAGTTCGAAAAATACAACATATTCCCAAATTCTTTCAAAAGTATCATAAATTTAAAATAGATTTAAAATGTGTCAAATTGAAATTATAATCTCAAACTAAACTCTAACCACTTGAAAACTAAACTTTAAATTCTAGTTAGTGAACTCAAAACACAAAATATAAAATTTAAATTATTAAATTTAATTTTTATGTGTGTAGTAATTAGAAAAAAACCTTTTCATGATATATTTGGAATAGTTGAGAATTTGTGTTAGTTTTGAACCATAAACTTATTTTTTGGTATTGTGTGGAATTGCTATAGAAACATGCATTTACTTCTTACAATATTTTGTTTTTATCAGGCGTTATAAGAGTCTCATGTGATTATATAATACCAACTAATTAATTATCTTATAATCATGATTTTGACAGGTAATATGAAAACAACAGTGTTAATTTTTAATTCAACACCGATAATAATAAGGCAACAAATAAATCCTTTTTTGTTGTGAACCATAAACAATACTAGTCCAAAATTAACAATTTAGCTTTGGTGTTTTGTCCTATCTTCGTTGTCAAGCTAAAAAAACTATCAACATTTCAAACTAATTCCTTCAGTTAAATAGGAGATGAGTTGAACATAATTATCATATGCTTCTGGGATGCACACGCCAATTATTGAGGAGACTCAAGAATAAGAACCCTAATATTCTTGAAAGATTCTTCTGGAAAAGGAATCAGCCTCAATACAACGATGGAGTTGTCTTCTCTGATTGTATCAATTAATAGGAAGCATATTATAGTTATGTTCATAGGTTTCGTATTAATATTAAATATAGCCTTGATTTCTGCTGCTGATAAAGAAAGGCAGGTACGTTGCAATGGTCGATTTTTTAATTATTGTGCGGAAAAAGGGAAGAAATTTTCATATTTTGGATGCTGTTAATGAAATTTAGATTTACACGGTACATTTGGGTGAGAGGCAACATGATGATCCAAATGTTGTAACTGGTTCACATCATGATATTCTTGGACCACTTCTTGGAAGGTAAATGAATGATGAATGTTGCGCAAAATTAATTATATTGGTTAATCATAATTAAAATTGAATGTTGCAGCAAGGAAGCTTCGCGTGAGTCTATGATTTACAGTTATAGACATGGTTTTTCAGGCTTTTCCGCAAAATTAACTTCATCTCAAGCTAAGGAACTCTCAGGTAAATTTTGAAGCCGCCTGACGTGTTAACTGATCAGAAACAGTGCTAATTAACAATCTTTTTAATAGAGCACCCAGATGTTGTTCACATAACGAGAAGCAAGAATATGAAGCTGAAAACAACGAGGGTTAGTGATTACTTGGGACTCAATCCAACCGCTCCAACGGGTCTCCTCCATGAAACCGATATGGGAAGTGAATCAATTATAGGAATCTTGGACTCAGGAGTATGGCCAGATTCAAAGTCATTCAATGACAAAGGTCTTGGTCCGATCCCGGCACGTTGGAAGGGACAATGTGTTTCTGGAGAAGGGTTTAACGCATCGAGCTGCAACAGAAAGTTGATTGGAGCTACATACTATGCAAAGGGTCTACTTGCAAAGTACAACGGAACATTCAACGCGGCAGAGAAAGGCGAGGTCATGTCTCCTTACGACAAAGTCGGTCACGGAACACATTGTGCATCGACTGCGGTTGGTTCATTTGTCCAAGACGCGAGCTTCTTTGGTCTAGGTCAGGGAACTGCAAGAGGAAGTGCCCCACGGGCTCGTCTGGCCTCTTACAAAGTTTGTTGGAACAATGAGGAGTGTTTCACTCCAGATGTTATTAAGGCAATAGATCACGCAATTCGCGATGCTGTCGATGTACTATCGCTCTCACTCGGATCGGAAGTACCACTAGATTTTGAGGTTGATAGGACTGATTTCGCTATTGCAGCTTTCCACGCAGTTATGAAGGGCATCCCCGTGGTATGCGCTGGAGGGAACGATGGTCCCTATACTCAAAGTATCTCTAATGTTGCTCCCTGGATCATAAGCGTCGCGGCTACTACCATGGACCGAGAATACTTCACACCCATCACTCTCGGAAACAATGTAACCTTACTGGTAATATATATAACTTCTGGTTAATTCTAATTTTATGTGTAGGATCTTATTCTTTAATTGATAGGGTCAAGAAGGTATTTACACCGGAAAAGAAGTTGGATTCACTGATCTTCTTTACTTTGACAACCTCAGCAAACAAGACTTAGATGCCGGTAAAGCTAAGGGTAAAATTTTATTCTTCTTCCAAACACCAAAATTTTCAGAGGATTTTGTGGAGTTTGCGCTATCCAAAGGCGCAGCTGGTGTCATTATCTCCTCGCAGCCAACAGATTCTGTGGAACCAGGCAGTGAGGGTATCGCTGCTGCCTACGTAGACTACGAACTTGGGATGGACATTTTGTTGTATCTCCAAACAACCAAGTAATTATTATTATTATTATTATTATTAAGTCTTCCTTAATTTTTTATTGTAATTTCTTTGAATGATCAATGATATTGGCAGATTTCCAAAAGCTAAAATAAGCCCGACCAAAACATTCGTTGGCCGTCCTTTGGCGACTAAGATTGCAAAGTTTTCGTCTAGAGGTCCCAATTCATTATCGCCTGCGATTCTCAAGGTGAATCTATCAATAATTCATCATAACTTGATATTTTGCATACTGAATTACGGTTATAATTAAATACAGCCGGATATAGCAGCACCGGGTTCGGGTATACTTGGAGCCGCACAATCAACAACAGGATTTGAATTCATGTCGGGAACTTCCATGGCTACACCTGTTGTCGCAGGAATAGTAGCCCTTCTTAAGCAAAAACACCCTAGCTGGTCTCCTGCTACGATCCGATCAGCTCTCGTCACAACCGGTATATATTTTTGTTTGTTCCCAAAGAAACACAATTGCGAAGTGAATATTCTCATTTTGCAGCACTTCAAACGGATCCATCAGGAGAACTTATTGCAGCTGAAGGTTCGCCGCGCAAACTCGCTGACCCATTTGACTACGGAGGCGGCCTGGTGAACCCTGAGAAAGCAGCGGACCCAGGACTTGTCTACGACATGGGATACGATCAATATGTTCATTATTTGTGCTCAGCAGGCTACGACAACAGATCCATCTCAAGACTCGTTGCCAAAAACTACACTTGCCCTACTCCAATACCATCCATGCTTGATCTCAACTTGCCTTCCATTACAATCCCATATCTAAGTCAAGAGATCACCATTACTAGAACCGTGACTAATGTTGGACCAGTTGGGTCTGTTTACAAAGCTGTCGTCGAACCACCTAATGGTATTAACCTTCAGGTGAATCCTGAGACTCTTGTGTTTCGTTCAAACACCAACAAGATTACATTTTCGGTTAAAGTCTCCACCACTCATAGAGTGAATACTGAATATCTTTTTGGAAGCCTGACTTGGACCGACAATGGACCCCACAAAGTCAGAATCCCTCTTTCCGTGAGAACAAGAGTTTTGAACTTCAAGATCTAAACACTATTAATTATATTATATTCTGTAACTTAAAGTATTGAGTCATTTTTTTTTCTTCTAACATTGTGTTATTTGAATTTGTTTTCTATCGGAGGATAAGTAAATGTAATAACTAATGATGCATAGAATATTTTAAAATTTATGTTCTGTCCTCTCTCTCTCTTGCTTTTTTATTTTCATTAAAAAAAAAAAAAAATTCCTCCCCTTCTTCTAGTTTTACAAATAAAAACATATACATCAAAAAACTAATTACACAATATTAATTAAAAAACACATTTTTTCTACATCAAACATGACTTATATTATCTAAAACAGACTTATATTTTTAAAATAGTGAGTAGTGAAATATAAACACTAAAATAGTCATAAACAAAGTAAACAAACTAGTGAGTAGTGAAATATTAACACTAAAATAATCATAAACAAAGTAAACAAACTTTAAACAGTAAAATACAAATTCTAAACGCAAAATAAATAAAAACTATAAACTTTAAAGTATAAATTCTAAACCCAAAAAAGTAATTGTTCGATTCAACTATCTTAACAAGTATTTTTTACTTCATTAGATAGTTTTTTCGCAAGTATTCGTACAACCTACTTATCTAAACTAATTTAATTGAATCCTTTATACATAGGAGATCTATAAAAATTTGACTTTTTCAAATCCAACTAATACATACCAATGTAACTTTTTCAGTATCCCCTCCAAGATAGAGTGCAAATTTTTACGCTAAATTTAAATATTATGCTTTGAAATTGAAATTGACCAACTGAGTGTTGAAAAAAAGTCCAAAGTCCAAACTTTAAATTTAATTTTCTCAACTCAATACAATAATCTTCTTTATTCTCTTTATTCTCATAATCTCTCTATCATTCTTATAATTTTCATAATCTTTCATGGTATCAGAGCAATAAGCTCTTATTCTCGTTTCCGCATAAACCCTAATCTCTTTTACAATCCCTTCTCTCTTTTACAAACCCTAACAGCTTTGTCAAGTTTTGTTCTGGAGAACATTTGTGAAATTTTGAGAGATTATGAAGCTTAATCCATGGTGGATTGAGTAGAGATTGAGAGAGAATAGAAGAAAGATCGAACTTTTAATTAAGATTAAAACTTTCTTCTTATTAAAACAAAGTCGGCACTTTACAACATATTTATAAGGGGAACCTTAAACATACCTAATATGGTAAGTTTAAGGTTCGTAAAATGGTGAAAAGGTAAAAACAATCTAGTAAAAGGATAAAGCAACCACGCGTTTTCTCGGTTGTACGGATAGTGGTCCAAAGGTAAGCCATGCGCGCTTGTGAATGGTATCTTTGAGATACTCGAGTAAATCTTCTATAACGACTATAATTCTTCTTCTGGATCCTTCCTTAATTCGAACAGCTGGCTGAGACTTGAAGTGGTTGAAGAATCGCATGATTTGGCCGAGACTTGAAGTAAATATTGTTTCTCGATGGTTATCGAGAAACTGCGCATTGCCAGTAAGGTATGCACATTGTTTGATCTAGCCAGACTTTGATCCATGCGCATTCATCCGTTCTGCATGTTTCCCTCTCAATACTCGGCTCACACGCTAGTCTGTATGCGCGCATTACTTAAGTCCGGCCTTGTTCCGCACGCATGGCCTGTATGAACCATGCCTGTATCATTCCGTCCTGATCTAGTCTTCATCCCGGCCTAATGTCCTGATTTGATACTGCGCATGGTCCTGATGGTCTCGATACTCCGTATTTTGGGCCGATAGACTCAATCCCATATATCTTAGCCTTGGCTCGATATTTCCCTTATTGCCCGGCCCGATAGACTCAATACCGCATATCTCATCCTTAGCTCGATATGCCTTGTATGTCTTGACCCGATAGTCCCGATATCACCTAATTCGTCCTTGGCTTGATGTATTCCTCATAGCTTGGCCCGATAAACCCGATATCGCGTATTTTGGCTTTGGCTCGATATGCTTCGCTTGTCTTGGCCCGATAGACTCGATTCTTGCATGATCGATGATCCTTTCCCGATTTGGCCTAGTTTTGGCCAAATCGATCCATTCTCATTCTTTTGACTCGTCTAGACTCCCTTTTTTCTTCTCTGCCTTATGGAATGCTTTTCCATTACTTCTCTTAAGTTTTGGCCGAGTGATGACCAAAACTCATCACTCCCCATAAAGTTTAACCGAGGTGCTTGGTTGAACTTGGAACCGTGAAACCTTGCCTCATTAAAACCTTTAGAGAGAAAACCACTTGGGACAAAACTCTCCAAAGGAAAAAGAGTACAAAGCTTCACGGTAAGGGAAGCTACTCATGAACAATGTTTGTGAGCTCTAGTTTCCCATGGATGAACTCACAAACTTGTGTGCTGGCTGCCTTGGTGAAGATGTCGGCCAATTGGTCTGAGCTCCTTGTATAGCATGGTAGTATGATTCCTTTCTCTACCACTTGTCTAACTTTGTGGTAATCCACCTCAATGTGCGTAGTCCTCTCGTGGAACACATTGTTTGATGCAATGTGTATAGTCGCTTGGTTATCACAATGCATGGTTATCAGATTCTTGGATTCAATGCCCATATCCTTTAGAAGTCGCTTTAGCCACACTAATTCATTTGTTACCTTCCTCATTGCCCGGTACTCTGCCTTTGCGCTTGAACAAGAAACAATCTTTTTCTTCTTACTCCTCCATGTGACCAAGTTTCCTCCAATAAAAGTGCAATAGCCGGTAGTAGATCTTCTATCATTCAGGTGTCCTGCCCAATCCGCATCATAGTAGCCTACAATCTTGGTACTTTTGTTGCTACCCATCCAAATCCCTTGGCCAGAAGCTCCGTTAAGGTACCTCAAGATTCTGTCAATCATGTTCCAATGATGCTTCTTTGGCTTTTGCATATGTAGACTCACCTGGTTCACAGCAAAGCATATATCAGGACGAGTGATAGTTAAATAGATTAGCTTACCTACTAGTCTTTGATATTGGTGGAAGTCCTCAAGAAGTTGATCCTCTATTTCTCCTTCTCTTATGGTCTTATAGCCATCTTCAAGAGGAGTTTTGCAAGGCTTTGCTCCAAACTTTCCTGTTTCACTAAGAAGGTTGAGCGTGTATTTTCTTTGAGACAAGAACAAACCATTAGATGATCTACATATTTCAATGCCAAGGAAATACTTTAACTCTCCTAAGCCTTTAATATCAAACAAAATCTTAATATGATCATTAATCATTTGGATTCCTACCTTGTCATCCCCTGTGATGATAATATCATCCAAATAGATGAGGATGACTACCTTACCTCTTTGGCCATGAAGAGTGAACAAAGTATGATCCCCTTCTGACCTAGTAAAGCCTTGTGTGAGAAGAGTAGAGCTTAGTGTATGGTACCATGCTCTAGGGGATTGCTTGAGGCCATAGATGGCTTTGTTGAGCCAAAGCACTTTTCCTTGGCCAACCGATCTTTCAAGACATTGTGGGGGACGCATGTAAACTTCTTCTTCCAAGACTCCTTGGAAGAAAGCATTTTTCACGTCCATCTGCCATAAATCCCAAGATAGGTTAGTTGCCAATGCCTTTATCACTTTTACCTTATGGAGTTTGGCTACGGGAGCAAAAGTATCAAGATAATCTTTTCCATATGTTTGAGTAAAGCCTCGAGCCACTAGCGGAGCCTTATGTCTTTCAATCTCCCCATTTGCTTTGTACTTTATAGTGAACATACATTTTTTTGTTTTCTAACATCCCACTTGATCATGAAGGGGGGAACCAAAGTGATCCAAATGAATCATCAAGTCATTCGAATTCAATCGTACATGACCAAGGGGGAGTTTTACCAAATTTAGATGAAGATCTTGAAGATCAAGGTCAACAAGACCAACAAGATGATCCACCCCAACCAGCCTTGAGAGGAAGTAAAAGGATCAAATATCCTCTTTCTCATTGGAGGAACACCCGTGTGTATTACAATAACAAGGCCGTAGCCCATCCGATTCAAAATGTGTGATCATTGGCCAAATTCCCAAAGAATCATCAAGCCTTTGTGAAAAAGATTAACCAGGACTTGATTCCCAAGATATATGAGGAAGCTGTTGAAACAAAAGAGTGGAGAGCGGCTATTGAGAATGAGCTTAAAGCCATGAAGAATAATAAAACTTGGAAAGAAGAAGACCTACCTAAAGGAAAGAAGGCAGTGACATTAAAATGGGTGTTCACCATTAAGTACAAAGCAAATGGGGAAATTGAAAGACATAAGGCTCAACTAGTGGCTCGAGGCTTCACTCAAATATATGGAGAAGATTATCGTGATACCTTTGCTCCCGTAGCAAAAACTCCATACGGTAAGAGTGATAATGGCATTGGCAACTAACTTATCTTGGGATTTGTGGCTGATGGACGTGAAGAATACTTTCTTGCAAGGAGACTTGGAAAAGGAAGTTTACATGCGTCCTCCACCAGGCCTTGAAAGATCAGTCGGCCAAGGAAAAGTGCTTCGGCTCAACGAAGCCATCTATGGCCTCAAACATTCCCCTAAAGCATGGTACCATAAGCTAAGCTCTACACTTCTTACACAAGGCTTTACTAGGTCAGAAGGGGATCATACTTTGTTCACTCTTCATGGCCAAAGAGGTAAGGTAGTCATCCTCATCTATGTAGATGATATTATCATCACAGAGGATGACAAGGTAGAAAGTCCAAATTATTAAAGACCATCTTAAGATTGTGTTTGATATTAAAGACTTAGGAGAGTAAAGTATTTTCTTGGCATTGAAATATGTAGATCATCTAATGGTTTTTTCTTGTCTTAAAGGAAATACACTCTCGACCTACTTAGTGAAACATGAAATCTTGGAGCAAAACCATGCAAGACTCCTCTTGAAGATGGCTACAAAACCATAAGAGAAGGAGAAATAGAGGATTAAGCTTTTGAGGACTTCCACCAATACTGAATACTAGTAGGTAAGCTAATATATTTAACAATCACTCGTCCTGATATATGCTTTGCTGTGAACCAGGTGAGACAATACATGCAAAAACCAAAGAAGCATCATTGGAACATGATTGACAGAATCTTGAGGTACCTTAAAGGAGCTCATGGCCAAGGGATTTGGATGGGTAGCAAAAAAGTACAATTTTGATTATGCTATTAGTTAGGATGTTATTTTCTTTTTAGACCGTAGATGTTTCATTACTTTTGGTTTTATAGTATTAAGTTTTTTTTTAAATTATATTAATATTAATTTATCCAAAACAAAATATTAGATAAAATAAAAATAAATGATTCAATCATATTAACAACATTTTTATAGTCACAAAATATTTACTAATTGTGACACATGCTATAAAATTTTGTGGCTCAAATTGTTACGATTACATACTTTTTTTTGTTATAATGGTTGAAAAATTTAAGATTCTATGATAGTCAGAAAGTGTAACAATTTGATACATTATTTGTGTGTATGGGATAGTCACAAACTGTTACGTTTTGATAGATTATTTTCGTTATAATGAGTAACAAGTTTATGACTATGATAGTCACAAAATACGACGAGTTAAGACTATCATTGTTGTTAGTAATTGTGACGGGTAACCATTGATCTTTTAGTAATTAGTAGTAACTATTTTGATACTATACTTTTATCACCACAAGTGACAAATTCGAAACTTTATTTTAGTCACGACAAATGACAATTATGAGACAATTATTTTAGTCTCTATGTGATACAAATTTGCTATTATTATGAACCATAACTATTTAAGACAAAATAGTTACTAAATAATTTGTCACAAATTGTGTGACGTTTTTGTTACGAAAATAATTTGTGATACGTATTGTGACTGTTCAAAAATCATCACAAATTCGTAACAATTTTTTTTATTATGACGAAAGAATTTGTCTCAATATGTTCAATTTCTTGTAGTGTTAGTCCCAATATTAACTTAAGAAACACCTCTGTAGATTTTGGACAGTACAATGGCCACACAAGTGTGATGGAAAACACTTGATAAACCGAAAAGATTACATGGATATGACACACCAAGAAATTAAAAGTTCACAAGAAACAAAGGAGAATCACTCTCACAAAATAAAATTTGATTAAAAAGAAGGTTGTTTTTCACAATGAGTTTGCAGATTATTTAAAGAACAAAATAACACAAAGAGTCACTCAAACTCTTACTAAACTTGCAGAGAAAATAAGAAGGAAGACGTTGAATGTAAATCCAACTATTAGTCTTCAAATGACCCTTGATCTTCAAAAACTCGTATTGGTTTTTAGGCATAATTTGACTAAGTAATTTAGGGCTCTACTTTTACTTGTATCATGCCCAAAGTGGCTTGGAATTGTTTACTGACGCCGGTAATTGATTTAAGTGCTTCAACAAATTTCTCATCCTTGGCTCTTGTCATTGGTCCATCTAGAACCATCAACGTATCCTCTTGATTTTCCTTTCCTATTTCCATTATCATATCATCCCTTTTCTCTTGAAAATGATTTGTCTTCAAATATGGATCATCAGCAACAATGAATCAAGTTAGAAACACTGAAGCTTGAACTCTCTTTATACTTACTTAGAAAATCTATGTTCTAAGCATTGTCATTGATCTTTTCCAAGAATTTGAATGGTCCATCTTTCCTTGGCAGTATCTTAGAATGTCTTCCATTGGAAAGTTTTATCCCATGAGGTTTTCTAAGTGAAGTTTTATCCCATGAGGTTTTCTTGAGGGTCTTATACTCTTTTTCCCTTAGTGAAGTTTTGACCCATGAGGTTTTCTTCACTAAGGTTTTTAATGAGGTAGATCTTCTCGATTCCAAGTTTAACCCATTTCTATTAAGTTAAGCTTGAGGGAGAGTGATAAAATGAAAATCTCATTTGAAGAAGATGAAGACCTCATCAAACCCAAAGACTCTGAGCCACTTTTCAGAATATGTGCAAAATCATGGCAAGTTATGAAGATGTGCAAAATAAGTACACAAAGTTCAGAGTTTCAAGATATGAAGCCAAGACAAAATTATGAGATGTGCAAATCTTGTGTATTCTAGATGTGCAAAATTAGTACAATCCAGAATACACTTAAGGATCTTTTGTGCAAGCTATGACTATGTGCAAAATCAGTACTTAACCCTCAGCAAACATTCAGGAAGTGCAAGAATGGGGAGACTAATTTTGCACATGTCTAAAAGGCAAAAGAGCCTCCAAAAATGAACAAAGCCATGACATGGGCTAGATTCATTTTGGATAAGATTCTCCATGTAGTCCCAAAAGCAAAAGTGGTCCCTAAAGTATCAAAAGCAAAAGAGGTCCCCAAAGTCCCAAAAGCAAAAGAGGAACCAAGTTCTTTAAAGCTTGTTTGCAAGTGGAACTTTGCCCTTATGGGTGGAAGTGAAATGGCTTGATAAATCATCTTACTTTCATTTCTTTAGAAAAGAGATCCATGAAAACTTGTCTCCTATGAGTCTAAAGTTTCATGATGAATCCAAGAAGAGAAGAGAACCATGGTTGCTTTGCTCCAAATGGGTATAAGCTCAGGATGAATCCAAATCTCTAAGGGACAAAAACCCTTCCTTAAAGAATAAGAAAGAACCATAATCTCTTTACTTTCATGAGCTTAAGAATCATGTTGAATATGTCTTGGTTAAAGGGATCCATAGTTACTTTGTTTAAGTAAAACATAAGAGCCATGATCAATCCGAAAGTTTAAGAGAGAAGAACCATGATTTCTTTACTCTTATGAGTTTAAGAACATGATGAATCTTAACTCCTTAAGGGAAAATACCATGTAAGCTAGTGAATGAGATCTATGTCTTCTTTACTTTCATAAGTTCAAGAAGTATGTTGAATCCATTCTGTTCAAAGGATAGTGATCCTTGTATCTTTTGTTTAAATAAGCAAAAGGAACATGTTGAATCCAAAATCCTTGTTTAAAAGAGATCCATATACATTTCACATTTATAATTGTTAATGTCATGTAGTGCTACATATGTATGCAAAGCTGTCAATATGATCCATAGGATGCTCGATAGCCAAGCCATGAAATTGGTTTTGTCGGAGTAGAATTGCCTCGGGGTTGCTGAAATCGCCAACAAGTACCATGTTCTAGGGAGGTGGGAAATTTTGGTTATGTCTCGGTTGGACTTTTTCGCCATTTCCATTTCCTGGATTGGCGTTTTCAGCTCGTCAGTTTGCATATCTTTCGAGATTCACCGGTGGTACTTGGTTGTTACCTCCTTGTTGGTCTAGAGCCAACTCTCCTATCTGCTCCAATTATGGAGGGACTTGAGCGTTATGTCCTAAAGGGAGGATCGGAATCAGAATCACGTTATCAGCCATTGGTATGGATGAACTGGCGCATCTTCTAGACTTCTGGTTCGAGCGTTCTACTCGTGAAAGTTTTTCGTTTGTGAGAATAAGCAGTTCAGGTGATTTTTCAGATCTCCTGGTAATGCACCTTCAAAACAAAAAACAAGCAGAAAGAACGAAATTAGTACTGAAAATAAAATATTAGACTAGACTCTAAGAAAAACTTAAAAAGCATTGTATTGGTCCCCAGCAACGGCTCCAAAAATCTGATAGGCTCAGGTTTTAAATCCTAAATCTATACTGCAGAGAGCAGATTCTTGTAGTACAGTTAAGGGTCGGTCCCATGAAGACCAGACAGTACGACTCTCAGTTTAAAAATCGATTCTAGCTAAGACAAGATAAAAGAGAAAAAAATTTCAAACGATTTAAAAGTAAAACCAATGATTAAAAACCGGATATAAATAAATAAAATAAAATGCTAGATGATAGGGAAGTTCCACATGTATTCAAATTTGAGGTTAAGGTTAGCAAGAAAAATTAACAATGAAAATAATTCTCAACTCAAAAGACAACAATAGACTAATCTGTTCCCGAAGTATTAGACCCATATGATAAAATTTCTAGTAATAAAGACTAACCGTCTCCCAATATCTTAGATCTCTAAAACAGATAATTAAATGATGCAATGGTTACATATTCGATATGTTCATATGCATTCTAAGACGATACTCCCGCAAACAAAGATACTTATTCATCTAGACTAGATCAGATTAGATAAACCAAATCCCTTTGTATTTATTAATTTAAAATCATGAAGTAGGTTATTAGGCTAATTCAAGCAATAAATATAAATCTAGACTAGGAACCTAAAAATTTAAATCCATAAAAGTCAAATCCTAACTATCAAAACCTGTTTTCCCTAGGAAATCCCTAAAACCTAACAAAGAGACTACTCATAAATAGTCAAGAAATAAACAATCATTGATAGAGAAAACATATTCAAAACAAGAATTGAATAAATTAAAAGAAAGAGTTTAGAATTCTTCTTCAAAATACAGGTATCAGATTCGTCTCTCTTTAGAAACAAAAATGTGTTCTGGTTTGTAGGGTTTTTTGCGTGTTATCAAAATAAACCTAAGTTTCTCACTTATATAGAAGTCAAAAGAGAATAAACCCTAAACCTAAAAACCTATGATAAGTCTTGAGGACGGAAATGTTTTTGTGGCAAACTTCATTAACCCTCGAGCATTCAGATCGATCGATCCGAGTGTGGATCAATTGATCCAAACTTACGGAGATTCAAGATTCTTCAGGATCGACCAATCCATGTGTAGATCGATCGATCTCTTCAATCACGTGCTACACATGCTTCTTCTGCGAGACAGTTTGACCAGTCTTCAGTAAATTTTCATAACTTCTGATTGCCTCAATGGATTGACCTCAAATCACTTTCATATGAAAGCTAACTAACGTGGCCGGTTTGAGTTAAAATATCAGTCCATTCTATTCATAGCAACATCTCCAAATGTTGATAAACTTTCGGCTCTACTGCTGAACTCTACTTCTGCATTCATCAAATTGCATCCACTTTGTGCATAAAACCACATTTGTGCTCCATAACGTCTAAAATACCTGGAATCATGAAAATGCCAAAAACACATATAAAACACTCGAATGATGACAAATAGCAAGTATAAATACTCACTAAAAGGCATCAAAGTCGAGTGATATCAAGGGTTGAGAACCTTGAACAATTGTTCATGATGAATCCAAAACCCTCACATAACCCTTTGGATATGATTCATGGTAAACCATGATGATCCATTCATTCTCTTGAAAGTGTTATAGAAAGGACTAACCAATTTATGCTTATTCCTTGTAGGAAACTTTGAAGTGAGGGGGAGTTCTTAACAAAATTCTCAAGTCTCACCAAAAATGTTATGGTGTTACTTGTGGCTTAAGTCTAGCTTAAAAGTTCTAACCTTTTCTCTCAATTGATGTCATATTTGAAAGAATCTTAAATTTGTTCACATTCGCATAATGAGCTGAACTGATTACTTGGTTGTATAACTTTTTTTGCAAAAGTCAATTCTCAAGCTCTTAGTAATTGTTGAATTAGAAAATCTATATTCCTTGTCTAAGTTGCTTTCTTCTGCAATTCATTGTATTCAACTTGTTTTGATGGATAATAGCATCACTTACTAACTTATGTCTTGATGATTGATGTGTAGATAACTCTCCACCTTAAACATGAAGGAGGGATAAAATAAAAACTCTCATGATCAAGGTGTCTAGGAAAGCTCAAGAAGCCAAAGCCAAGTCCAAAAGAAGATGTCTCGGACAAGGTTGCTCAAGAAGCTAAGTCCTACTCCAAAAGATGGTTTCTCGGACATAGCGGCTCATGAAACTAGAAAAGAAGACTCATGAAGTCTCAAGGTCTCGGCAAAGTTCTAGGAAGATATCTCCAAAATTAAGTCTCGGAGTCTTGGAGTAGTTCTCGGCCAATGAGATATCAAGAAAAGGTCTCGGATGAAGTCGAGCCAAATATGCGCATGGCTCACGATAACCATCGAGAAACTTCAAACATTTGAAGTTTCTACCAAAACCAATGAACTATCAACCAAATCAAATTTTCTCGAGCCATTTGAAGTGGGAAAAACTCTTGAAGAAGATTTATAGCCATGGAATAAGTTTTGGCCAAAAAATACACATTTGGATTGAAGAATGATCATATTATGATCATGATCGGACTAATGGCACATGAAGCCAAAATCAGAAGAGATCAAAGAAAAAGGGTTTAGGGTTTAGTTGAGAAGTGGACAGAATGAAAATAGGTGCACTCCAAATCACTTTCTGATCAAACTAAGAGGTTGATTGACACTAATGAAGATTTTATGGAACCTATACTCAATAAGGAACAACATCCAACTGGATTCATCCTAATCAAAGTTCGGATGAAAGATTAATAAGAGTTTCAAACTGAAGGAGGCAGAAGTAGAAAATCTCGGACATAGGTCCAATATTTTGATGTTTATGTCCAAACCAGGAAGAACCAAGACGTGAACGTAATTTTTCTACAAACTAGACTCAAATATGAGTCTAAAAAAGGTGGACCGGACTTCAAAGTCTTAAGTATCAAGGAGTTATGGTCTGTTTAAAACAAATGAACGAATCTGGCAGATTCTGCCAGTTATTGAAGATTGGGACAATCACCCAACAATAATGGTTCTACTTCAAGAAGTTTTTCTCATGATAACATCAAATATGAAGAAAAGAGTCAAAGGCCTAAAAGACATAAAGGATTTGTCCAAATCTCCTAACCATAAGACTATACTCTTTTTCCCTTGATATGATTTTATCCCACAGAGCTTATACATATCAAGGTTTTTAATGAGGTAGATTTTTATGGTTCCAATCTTAAACCATTCATCAAGGTTAAAAATTGAGGGGGAGTGTTGAAATGAAGAACCCCTAATCTCGAGGTTCTATACNTGATAAGATGAAGATCTCATTTCTCAGAGATTCAAGATATAAAGCCAAGACAAGATTATGGGATGTGCAAATCTTATGTATTCTGTACGTGCAAAATTAGTACAATCCAGAATACACTTAAGGATCTTTTGTGCAAGCTTTGGGAAAATAATGACTATGTGCAAAATCTGTACTCAACCCTCAGGAAACATTTAGGAAGTGCTAGAATGGGGGAGCGTGCCTCATGTCTAGAATTTTTGGAAACTTTAGAGTGACTTAGGATGCTTGTATTAAACCTCAAGGACGTGGTGTCAACAGTCTAGGTCGTGATCTTGCTTCGCTTCCACCTCATTGTCCACATGTTGCCTAATTAGGCCATCTTAGTGTCCATGGAGACAAGTGTTGTTGTGTGAGCCAAGAGTGGAATCAACCCTCCACCTCCAGCTTGATTTTGCATCTCTTATACTTCTCTTTGTGTCCCCAAGGACATGTCAGACAGCTTGGTGTCATGGTAGCACCACTTGTCCTTTGCTGGAAACACATTGTCTTATGCAAAGACATGTGTCCCATGACCAAGCCAATTCAACCCTCTAAATACCCAGCCTCCCCTTACATATTTTCCACACCAAAACCACATCAATTACCACCTTAAAACGTAGGCATGGCCCTTAGGTGCTAGGAGAGTAGACCTGAGAAACCCGAAATCCAGTCTTCTGCAATAGTCGAGGCTAAGGTTAGTCTAGGTTATGTTTGTGTTTTGCGATTAGCACCTTCAAAACGAAGGTGGGACTAGTGATTTTTAGTTATAATGTTTCATTTATGTCTTTAATTACTATTCTTTAGAGGTTAGGTTCTCACACTTAGTCGTTCTATGCTTACCGTTATAATGCCCGATTTTCAGTAAAATTATATGGACATGGTTATTATGATTAATGAGTTAGTTAACTATTAAGACGTTATAATGCTTGATTGGTTACTTGCTTTATTATTTGATTGATTGATTTCTTGATTTGATTAGTATAAGATTTAATGATGCATACTAGAGATGCATGTTAAGTACTAGTTGATAATTGAATACGCATATGTTAGTAATGCATGTTAGGCATGGTGTTTATTATTTATTATGCATGTGATAGAGATGCATGTTAGGTATTGCATTGGTTATTGTTTATGCATGAGTATTGCATGGTAGAAATTGTGATGGTGTTGCATACTAGAGATAGTAGTGCATGGTAGACGTTGTGTGGATTCTTGTTTATGCAGGTAAAATTGTGTATTGATATTATTAATTATTAAACACACTAATAATATAATATGGAGCATGGTGTAAGAGTGTTATGCCCTCAGATCTGATTAGTGATGTTGCGAGAGAACGCACACGTAAATGGTCAAGTGGCATAAGCTACTTACAAGCCGAGATTCCGTTAGTGGAATGTAATGTGTTTACATTTCATAACTAATAGTGGCAGTTGATGTCTGATCTCCAGTTTCTCGGGACGGTTAGCTGCCGTCTGAGTCATGCATGACAATGCAGTGATTGGAGCCGTGGAGGAGACGGTTGGGGCCTGATAGGGTTATACCTGCTCTGCCTATGTGGCAGAGATGTGGCTGGGTACATCACCTTGGGTGTAGATCAGAATCAACATATTGCCTAATTATAAATGGAACCTTAAAATATTGTATATGAATCTAGGCAACCCTGGTGATGGAGGAAGGGCCACACGGTGAAAGTATAAGAGTTGTCGAATTGGGTTGGACATGGTTGATAGCCATGGTTACTTGTTAGAACATGGTGGTTTTTGAAGGGCCGTGGTTCTAAAGGTAAGAGATGAATGAGTGAGTGTGTCTGAATGTGTCGTCGGTCATCGTAATCCTTTTAGGCATGACGATGCGGTCTATTGAACCTTAGGAGAGTCTGTGTGACTTGAGTTTTAGACAAGGTGGATGACCAATTGAGGGTGTTGAGTGATAAGGGTGGTGGTGAGAAGAATGATGTGAGGAAAGTGGTGGTGTGAAAAGATGATGTGAATAGAATGGTTGTGGTATCATGTTTATTTTATGTTTGCATGCATTTCATTTGCTTGTTGTGTGTTGATTGTTATTTTGGGTTTGGGTTGGGATTTATTATTCATGTTAGGGGAACCTCGACTCACTGAGAAAATTAGTTGCTCACTAGACCTTCTATTTTTCAGGTAACTAGTAGAGGGAAACACATAAGGGAAAGGAGCTTAGGTCGCTGGTATAGTTTT
The DNA here is from genome assembly GCA_900406425.1 of Iberis pinnata. NCBI lineage: Eukaryota > Viridiplantae > Streptophyta > Magnoliopsida > Brassicales > Brassicaceae > Iberis > Iberis pinnata. Next base: position 18,849 of record OVBE01000590.1, on the reverse strand, counting down.
CCTGTCTTTTGTAAAATAAGTATGTCTTTTATTAGAAATCGTGTTGAGCATTAGGCTCCCAGCTGGAACTATGTATTCGTTTGTAACTTTTGAAATTTAATAAAAAATCGTTTTCCGAATATGTGGGTTTCAACTGATATTAGCCTAGGCCAGGTAACACAACGCATGATCTTCAAACGGGTTGAAAAGCCACGGGCCAAGATTGAGCGGAACGATGTTCGTGGGTAGATAGCCAAGGTGAACGAACTCCTCCCGGAATCCTAGCTGGCCGGTTACGAGCATCAAAGTAGCGCTCCCGAGCCTTCTAGGGATGAGTTTATGAAAACTCAAGGATTATAAGATTGAGTCAGGGAAGTCCTGTCAACACCACAATAGCTCTCCAAGCCATGACTACAATTCGTGCTTGTCTAAACCAATGATATCGCAATTAGTGTCTTTGGAGACAAGCGGCTGTTTTGGAGTGTGCCTCATGTCTATACTTGTTGGAAACATTAGAGTGACTTAGGATGCTTATATTACACCTAAATTAAGTGGTGTCAATAGTCCAGGTCGTGATCTTGCTTCCCTTCGACCACATTGTCCACATGTTGCCCAATTAGGCCGTCTTAGTGTCCATGGAGACAAGTGCTGTTGTGTGAGCCAAAATTGGCATCAACCCTCCACCTCCAGCTTGATTTGGAATCTCTTATACTTCTTTTAGTGTCCCCAAGGACGTGTGTCAGCTCATGAGACAGCTTGTTGTCATGATAGCACCACTTGTCCTTTGGTGGCAACAAATTTTCTTATGCAAAGACATGTGTCCCATGATCAAGCCAATTCTACCCTATAAATATCCAGCCTCCCCTCATATATTTTCCACACCAAAACCACATCAAGTGACACCTTAAAACGTAGGCATGGGCCTTAGGTGCTAGGAGAATAGCCCTGAGAAATCCAAAGTCCAATCATCTGCAAATAGTCGAGGCTAAGGTGAGTCTAGGTTATGTTTGTGTTTTGCTATTAGCGCATGCGAAATGAAGGTGGGACTAGTGATTCTTAGTTATAATGTTTCATTTAAGTCTTTAATTACTATTATTTAGAGGTTAGATTCTCACATTTAGTCGTTTTATGCTTACCGTTATAATGCCCTATTTTCAGTAGAATTATACGGACATGGTTATTAGGATTAATAGGTTAGTTGACTATTAAGCTGTTATAATGCTTGATTGGTTACTAGCTTTATTATTTTATTGATTGATTGCTTGATTGGATTAGTATAAGATTGAATTATGCATACTAGAGATGCATGTTATGTACTAGTTAATTATTGAATATGCATATGTTAGTAATGCGTGTTAGGCATGATGTTGATTATTTATTATGCATGTGATAGATATGCATGTTAGGTATTGCATTGGTTATTGTTTATGCATGAGTATTGCATGGTAAAGATTGTGATAGTGTTGCATACTAGAGATAGTAGTGCATGGTAACCGTTGTGTGGATTGTTGTTTATGCAGGTACAATTGTGTATTTATGTTATTAATTATTAAGCACACTAATAATATAATATGAAGTCGGGTGTAAGAGTGTTATGCCCTCAGATCCGGTTAGTGATGTTGCGAGAGAATGCACACGTAACTGGTCGAGTGGCATAAGCTACTTACACGCCAAACTTCGGTTAGTGGAATGTAATGTGTTTACATTTCATAACTGATAGTGGTAGTTGATGTATGATCTCCAGTTGCTCGGAACAATTAGCTATCGTTTGAGTCTAGCATGATGATGTAGTGATTGGTGCCGTGGAGGAGACGGTTGGGGCCTGATAGGGTTGTACTTGCTCTGCCTGTGTGGCAGAGATGTGGCTGGGTACATCACCTCGGGTGTACATCAGAATCAACATATTTCCTAATTATAAGTGGAACCTTAAAATGTTGTATTTGAATCAAGGCAACCCTCATGATAGAGGAAGGGCCACACGGTGAAAGTAGAAGGGTTGTGGAATTGGGTTGGACATGGTTGATAGCCATGGTTACTTGTTAGAACATGATGGTGGTTGAAGGGACGTGGTTCTAAAGGTAAGAGATGAATGAGTGAGTGTGTGTGAATGTGTGGTCGGTCATTGTAATCCCTTTAGGCATGACGATGCGGTCTATTGAACCTTAGGAGAGTCTGTGTGACTCAGGTTTTAGACGAGGTAGATGAAAAATTGAGGGTGTTGAGTGATGAGGGTGGTGGTGAGAAGATTGATGTGAGGAAAGTTGTGGTGTGAAAAAATGATATGAAGAGAATGGTTGTGGTATCACGTTTATTTTATGTTTGCATGCATTTCATTTGCTTGCTGTGTTGATTGTTATTTTGGGTTTGAGTTGGGATTTATTATTCATGTTAGGGGAACCTCGACTCACTGAGAAAATTAGTTTCTCACTAGACCTTCTGTTTTTCAGGTAACCAGTGGAGGGAAACCACATAAAGGAAAGGAGCTTAGGTCGCTAGGTATAGTTTTGTGAAAGGAGCTTAGGTCGCTAGGTATAGTTTTCCTCTCGTTTGTAAAATAACTATGTGTTTTATTAGATATTGTGTTCAGAATTAGGCTCCCAGCTAGAACTATGTATTCGTTTGTAAGTTTTGAAATATAATAAAGAATCATTTTTAGAATATATGGGTCTCAACTGATATTAGCCTAGGCTAGGCTAACACAACGCACGATCTTGGAACGGGTTGAAAAGCCACAGGCCAAGATTGAGCGGAACGATGTTGGCGGGTGGACAGCCAAGGTGAGCGGACTCCTCCCAGAATCCTAGCTACAAGCATCAAAGTAGCGCTTCCGGGCCGTCTAGGGATGCTCTTTAGTCCTAGGCCGGTTCGGGGGTGTTATATAATCCCTCTTCAATATACTCAAATTCTCTCTAAAATATTCTCAACATTCTCACACATACTCTCAAATACTCCCACTCTCAAATCTGTCCAAAGATATTCTCCATAATTTTCCTCCATTTTACATGAGATAAACTCTCAAAATCCAACATAAAAAACCTACATTCGCCTTTCTATATTTGCTTGTTTCCGGTACTTCTTTTTTCTTTGCTCTATGTTCAACCTTGATTTCTCATGAATCTTCTTAATAAGTTCAACCTTCTTGATTCCATAAGACTAACACACTCACTCAAAGGTAATGGAGTTAAATTCCCAGGTGTCAAAGGATTAAAATCATAAACCATCTGAGATAGTGAGTACTTAGTAGCATAATGGACATAATGATTATAAGAAAATTCTACATGAGGCAAAAAATCCTCCCAAGTTTTTATGTTCTTTTTATTGATTGCACGCAAGAGAGTAGACAAATTTCTATTAACAACTTCAATTTTCCCATCAGTTTGTGGATGACAAGTAGTAGAGAAAAACAACTTAGTTTGTAACTTACTCCACAATGTTTTTCAAAAATAACTCAAGAACTTTGTATCTCTATGAGAAAAATTTTTCCTAGGCATGCCATGTATATGAACAACTTCCCTATAGAACAATTCAACAACAAGTAATGTATCATCAATTTTATGGCAATGTATGAAATGTGCCATCTTAGAAAATTGATCTACAACCACAAAATAGAATATCTTCCTTTCCTAGTTCTAGGCATGCGAAGCACAAAATCCATTGAAATATTAGTCCATGGTGCATTAAGAATGGTTAAAATAGTATACAACCCTTGGCATTGGATAGTAGACTTAACTTGTTTACAAGTTAAACACCTCCCATAGATTCTTTCTACATCCCTTTTCATGTGAGGCCAATAGAAATGTTCTTACAAAATACTCGTAGTCTTGGAAACTCCAAAATGTCACATTAGTCTTCCTCTATGTGATTCTCTAACAAATAAATCTCCCAAAGAACAGTTAGGCATACACAAACGATTCTCCTTATCTTGTTTGTAGCGAATGATATATTGAAATGTGTCAATGAAATCATCTAGCATGTCTTTTGTTCAGTTTCTGTTGGCCCTTCAAATGCTTCAATGGCTCATGATAGTGTGAATCACGAACTCATTTTTCCATAAGTAATGCTATCATGTTTGTAAAGCCCGAACCAGTGCATACAACTCATTGTCAAAGGTAGGATAATTCAGTGTTGCTCCACCTAGCTTTTCACTAAAGTTATGTATTGGTTTCTTCTCTTGTGTAAGAACAACTTTAATATCCACACCAAAAGCATCACTTTCTATTTCAAATGTCTTCATTAAATTAGGTAAGAGAATGTAAAGGTGCATTAGTCAACTTCCCTTTCAATTGTTGAATTGCCTCTTTTGTGCTTCTCCCCATTTGAATCCAATATCTTTCTTGATTACTTCAGTAAGCAGTGCTGCAATGGTGCTAAAATCCTTGAAAAGTCTTCTATAAAATCCAACAAGTCAATGAAAACTTCTTACTTCTCCTATGGTCTTTGGACTTCGCCATACATGGATTTCCTGTGCACTTACAACAAAACCTAGAAAGATAAGATTATTCTAGCAAAATGTACACTCGTTAAGATTAGCAAATAGTTTTCCCTTTATTAAAACACCTAAAATAGATTTCATATGTTGTACATGCTAATCCTAACTTTTTCTATAAACCAAAATGTCATAAGAGTATACAACCACAAAAATTCCTATGAATAATATCAAAACATGATTCATTAGTCTTATAAACGTACTAGGTGCATTAGTTAGTCTAAAAGACATGACTAACCACTCATACAAACTATGTTATGTTTTAAAAGAAGTTTTCCATTCACCACCCTCTTTTATTCTAATATGATGGTAACCACTCTTAAGATCAATCTTTGAAAACACACAAGAACCATACAATTCATCCAACATATCATCTACACGAGGTATGGGATGTCGATACTTCACAGTGATATTGTTGATGACTCTGCAATCTACACATTCTCCAAGTTCCATCCTTCTTTGTAATTAACCAAACCAGAAGAGCACATGGACTCATGCGTTCTCGGATGTAACACTTCTCCATTAGTAAACTTGTTTGCTTTTGAAGCTCCTTAGTCTTAGTGGGGTTAGTCCTATATGTTGGTTTGTTGGGAAGCGAAGCTTCAGGAACTACATCAGTTTGATGCTCAATTCCTTCTATGGGTGGTAGTAGCATGGGTCTTTCTTCTGGAAAAATAACATCAAAGTCATGCAAAATAGAAACAATCTTGCTTGGAAACTCCAATTCTTGGTTAGTAAAACTCGTAAGAGTTTCCTTGTACATAAGCAAATTCAAAGGCTGTTGAGAATTCAAAGCTCTCTTAACCTCACTAATCCTCACAAAGAAATTAGAATTCCTCACGGTTTTACTCTCAAAGGCTTTCCCTAAGTTTTTCTCAAACTCCCACTCTCTTCTTGGTGAGTAGTTTTTGGGTCACTCAAACTGTTTCCCTCTCTTTTGCTTTAGCAAAAACTGATCTTGATAAATCTCATGTGGGGTCATGGGATTCAGAATGATTCTCTTACTTTTGTACTTGAAAGAGTGTTTGTTGGTGAATCCACCCATGTGAAACCTTGCGATCAAATCGTCATGGTCGCCCTAACAGAATATGTCCTTCATCCATTGGTAAAACATCACAAAGGACTTTGTCCTCATATTTTCCAATATATAGTGGAACTAGAAGTTGCTTTGTAACCTTCATGTTCCCATTATCATTTAGCCAATGTAAATAATAAGGTTTCATATGTTTTCTTGGCTTTAGGTGAAGCTTATCGACCATAACAGTACTAGCCTTGTTGGTACAGCTCCCTCCATCAATGATTAGGATATAGACTTTGTCTTTCACTTTACACCTTGAATTGAACAAGTTCTCTCTTTGCTCATTATTTGCTGCATTGGTTCGTAGCAACGAGCACGTCTCCTTTAAAAGCATCCTCTTCACAAACCTCCAAAGATGGCATAGAATTTGAAACCACTTCCTCTTCAGTTTCTATGTCTCGATTTTCAAACAAAATCATTGTTCTCTTGTTAGGATACTCATTCATATAATGATCTCTCCCATGACGTTAAAAACATTGGACATCTTTGTTTCTTACGCTGGAACTTTCAACTTTTCCTTTTAAATAAAAACTAGTAGGTTTTGGCTTTGTTTCCGTTATTGGTTGTACGTCAACCCTCTGCTTTTGTCTATCCTCCTTTTGGTAACCTGTTTTGGAACTAGAACCAAATGGTTGGCGTGTTGTACCTATCCACTTGAGCTGTTCCTCAACCAAAATTGCTTTGTGCAACATCTGTTCTATTTCACCATAATGTTGCATCTACAGTTTGTTCTCAATCTCTCTGTTCAATCCTTCTAATAATCTGGCCATTGTAGCCTCTTTATCTCCATCAATATCAGTCTTGATCATTAGAGACTCCATCTCTTGGAAATAATCCTCAACACTCTTATTTCCTTGAGATAACCTTATGAGTTATAGAAATAACTCTATATGGTAATGGCTGCATACAAAACGTTTCATCCTGATTGCTTTCATTTCAGCCCATGTTTCAATAGGTCACTCTCTATCACGCCTCATGCTTGTCACCAATTGATCCCACCATGTAACAACATAGTCAAAAAATTCAGTGGCTGCAATGCATACCTTTTTATGTTCAGAATAGTGCTGACAATCAAAGACTAATTCAATCTTTTCTCTGACTCAAAATGAGCATCTGGATCATTCTTTCCATGGAATGGTAGTATCTTCAACTTCAGACGACTTAAATTGTCTTGATTTTGTTGCTTGCTTGTCCAACATGTGTATTCCGCCTATCAGAAACGCTAAACTGAACCCGAACCAAAACTAAAAATACCCGATCAGGTTTTGTTTTCTAGAAGTTTGGATACCTGAACCCGAACGGATATTATCCAAAATCCAAGACAACCCAAATGGATACCCGAACTTATGATTATTATATTAAATATGTAGTCATACATAAGTTTTTTTCTAGAAGTGAGTAATTTAGTGGATTAATAAGTTTTTGGTCTTATATATATACATTGAATTCTATAATTAATTTAAATTAGTATAAGAAAAATTATTGTATAATTTTGTACAATAATTTAATTTTCATAGAATATATAAATTCAAAATATAAAGAAGAAGAAGAAACCATATTTAAAATAATTATTAAACATGATTAACGCTAATTAAAATTTTAAGTCGATTCAAACAAAATTTTAGGTCGGTTTGGTTGGATTTTATTTTTAATAAAAAAGTTTGGATATTCGAACCCGACCCAAACCCGAAGTTAAGATACCCAAACCTGATGAGAAACAATAAAATACCCGAACGACTTCTAGACCTCCTTACCAAAAAACCCTGAAACCCGAAAAGCCTGACTTGTACCCGAGCGGGTACCCCAATCCCCACCCCTAGTATTCAAATTGTTCTTTTTCATGAACACCTTGCCTTTGTTGCTGTCTTGGTGATCTAAGTTGATTAGGCATGTTTTGTTGATGCCTTTGTGCATCATGCACTCTATTGTTGGGGTCAAAAACAGTCATGACAAAATTGATGTCTCACAACCGCCGATCCAAGCATCAAATCACACCAATTACGATCAACGAAAAAAACTAACAGAGGTCTAGATACAATCATAGAGAATGCGCTTCGGAAGAATCAGACAACAATCATTGAACAACTAAGCGATTATCTTTACACTCTTTTGTCCTTAGTCGAGAAGGTTTTGACCCACCGGGTTTTCCTATCACTAAGGTTTTAACGAGGCAAGATAATCCACTTATTTCCAATGTTAGGATCAAAACAAGCATACTCGAAATTTATGTTCAATAAATACGAAAGACGTCGACAGATACGTTTACGTACGAATAAAAATACATACGCTGAACAACAGACATTCAGCTCGCCAGCTGGCAAGCTGAACCACACAAGTTCAGCTCTCCAACTGGCGAGCTGAGCTGACTTTATCGCGAACCTCCCATCTCTCATTTTGTATCATTATGAGTTTCCATTTGAATTCATAAATAAAAACCATAAAACTCGCATAAGTCTTGAATTAATCGTATAAACTGTTTCGGTTATCTTAAATACCAAGGTCACCTTAGCTATACAATTATTTCCTATGACTTACAAAAGAATCATGAAATATTCTTGTACAAAATTAATCATATAAAACGATAATGATTAGCCAAAACACTAAGGATTATCATAAATATATGATTAAAACTATCATTCTTCAGACCGATCATAAGCACGCGCTCGTATTTATCGATCATGTAAAATGATAACTCTGGGAACCAAATTTGCCCCGTCTTATTTCTGTTAGTTACAGAAAATCAGAGTGAACTCTGATTTCCCAGAGATCCCAGATTTCTGTGAGTCAAACAATTTAAGATCAAAGTAGGAAAATAACTTGTATGAACATAAATTTGAGAACACGAAAAGAGGGAAAAGAAATCTTATTATGAATCTCGTGAGTATGTTACAATCAAGCAATAGTCTTTGGCCATAAGAACAATCGGCGAATATCCTAGAACTAACGACAAAGACCGAATAACCTAATTGAGTCGCAGCTCACCAGCAAGAAAGGAAAAGTAAATCTAAAAACCCTAAGTATTTTGGTGCGGAAATTACAATGTGTCCTGTCTCTTCTTCTTCGTCTCTCTTGTATAGGCTTCAGGGTTGGTCTGCATTTGTTTTCGGCCTCCATTCTTATGTAGAAATCTTCCTTTCCTCTTTTTGAAACATTCCTTTTCTTCATTCCTTCCATTTCTCTATGGCTTGCGGAACAAGCTGTGACCGCCATTGTATTCGGGCCGAACTCTCACCCAGATTCTCAAGTGGGCCATCTATCGCTCTTTAGACCTCGCCGAAGCCTTATGCAGTTTTAGGATTCTTATCGGAGAATTGGTCTTTCGTATGACGATTTGATACAGACTTTGCAACAAGTTAGTCTTCATCACTTTATATGATTGATATTTATACGAACGAATGTCATGATACTTCCACAAACTATAAAGAATAATCGTATGACTGTGATGTTTTCCGTTTGCACGATAACCTCGACACTTTCATAGAAAGAATGAGTTTTTCGGTTCTAGTCGTAGAGTTTTAATGGAACCTCGGAATGATACGAAACGAGAGACAGAAGGTTCGAGACAATACGAGGCATATTTGTCCAATTCAACTTGCTAGTTGGCGAGCTAAATTTTTCTGATTCATCTTACTGGTTGGCAAGCTAGATTTGTCCAATTCAGCTTGCCAACTGGTGATCTAAATTTTTTCCGATTCAGCTCGCTAACCAGCGAGCTGATTGTGCGTTTAGCATGTGCATTGTAGAGTCCAACAGAAGGTTCCAAAATTTAGCAATGTTTGAAGATGTTCCCATGGATGGATGAGGCTGAAACTTTAACAAAATATATCCCCTTGAGTTAGCTTCCATACGAAAATGGTTTCAAGTCAATCCATTTCCGCAATCAAGAGTTGCAACAATTTTACCGAAGACTGGTCATTCAGCATGCCAACTAGCGAGCTGAACTTGTTTGTGAGGTTATCAGCTCAACAGCGAGCTGATGAGGCTGAGATTTTTACAGAAGATATCCAATTGAGTTATCTTTCATATGAAAGTGGTTTAAAGTCAATCTGTTGCTGCAATCAAGAGTTACAAAAATTTTACCGAAGACTGGTCATTCAGCTTAGCGGTTGGCGAGCTGAACTTGTTTGTGAGGTCCAACATGCCAATTGGCAGGCTGAATTTATGCGTTGAACGTATCTAGTTAACTTGAGAGTGTACATGTATCGTAAATGTGTTGAGAGCGTATTGGAAACGTGTTGAGCATATTCTCGTAAACGTGTGGTGTGCATACATAAACTTGTTGTCCGCAAATGGTAAGATTTGGGGCCAATGTGTTTGTCGGGGATTATGATCTCTCATGGTTGTTCCAAAATGTATCTGTTGAGATATTTTGTATTTCTCATACATTGATATTGTGTATGCTAGTTACGACCCCGATATCAGATGTAAGCGAATTATCTTGCCTCGTTAAAACCTTAGTGATAAGAAAACCTGGTGGGAAAAAACTTTCTCGACTAAGGAAAAAAGAGTATAGAGATGTTTGCTAACGGTTCTATGATTGTTATCCGATTCTTCCGAAATATATTCCTTATGGTCTTTCAGAAGTATTGCAGCTTGTTAATTTGATTGGGATGATTCGATTAGTGGGGTTTGATGTTCGGATCGGGTGATTACCTCAATGATGGTTTTTAGACATCGATTTTGTCGTGACCGATTTGGACACCAACAGTTCCCCCCCCCCCAACGCGTGAGAATCATTAAAGTGTTCTTGCGAGGTATTAGTTAAGTAAGTTAGGCGAAATCGATAGCTTAAAAGTGTGAAGCTTTATCACGGGCGACTAGACTTTGTCATGGGCGACCAGACTTTGTCGTGGGCAACCAGACTTCAACGTGAGTGACCAGACTTCATCGTGGGAAGCCATACTTTTTCGTGAGCGACCAAAATTCGTCTTGGGTGACCGGACTTCACCAAACAATCAGTTTAAGCAAGTGTAGTGGTCCTTTGAGGAGCATCGTAAGTGTCATGGTTTCGTGGATGCCTTGTGGCATGCCGAACATCCCGACTATTCGTATAACACCTAGATGGACAATATTCCAGGTTATATGAAGATACGTGAAAAGATAAAGTCTTCGATCTTTCTTATTGAAGAGAGGATTTGGGAGCATTGGGCTCTGATTCCCGTTTTCTCGGTTTCGGAAGTAGTCAGGACTGTTAGTTACAGTTATGAGGATACAACGATCGTGTTTTGGCTTCTACGAGTGTGACTCGTGAGGAACGCAAGTTTATGTATAAAGGGACTGTTCTTGTTTAGGTTATGATTTTCGCCGAGTATGGCCGTTTTTAGTTTGTCAGGATTGGCCGTGGGTAGCTCTAAATCCCAGTTCCCTTGCGGCTTTTTTAAAATGGATTATGTTGTAAATTTATGGTTTATTTTTCGAGACAAAAATACGAGTAGTCAGTTCGTATTTCGTTCTCTGTTTTGTCGCTATGTTTAGCTTATCCATTTTGGGTGCGAGTTTTTTGGAAAATCTAATTTTATGTGTGAGCGACAAGACAAGTTTAGGAATCTCGTATCAATTTTTGATACTATGTTTAGAGATGTTAGAGACTAGTGTGCTGGTTTAGGGAAATACCTAGGGTTACTCTCGATTTTAAGGGGTACGGTGACTATCACGGCTTATGTATCCTGTTATGATTTCAACCTAATTTTGTTTCAATGTTGGAATTTACGATAGATTCGCATCGTTCTGGATACGAGCATCTCTCCGAAGACAATTTCTAAGTCGTTCGGGAGTGCTGACCAAAATTTTGGTTTTTATAGTGCTGCTTACCCCTGTGTTAGGTTTGTGAGAACCAATCTTACGAAAGGCTGGGTGACTAGTTTATCCTTCAGGGGCCAATCGACGGGTTCGATACAAGGTCGAGTGTCTGCTCATTTTGGTTTTGAAGTCTGTGTAGACTACATTCGTGCGATTTTGGAAGTTTGTTGTGATCAGCAACAAACATGATGGTAGAGCTACCGTATTGAGTTTTTGAGAAGGATATGTGTTTGAGAAGATGTTAGTGCGTATGACTGTTTGGTCTTTCAAGATGAAGTTTTCATCGAGGAAGGTATTTTTGTCGAACATGGTTATTCTGGCATTTGCGACGTCTCATGATGCTGACGATTGATTTTTCTTTGATATGCCGCATTTCATGCTCGAAATGTTTGCGGGCTTCAAGATGTTTTAGCGATGCTGTAAGGGTTTGGTTTTACCCTTTTGGTAGAAGAACGTTTTGGTCTATTTGCGGATCTTTGCAGCCAAAACTGTTGTTTTTGTTTAGATGTTGAATTTTTTTATTTGTGTTTAATTTGCGAGAGTCGTTTCGTAAGTGTTGTCAAATTGTGAAATATTCTCGAGCTTAATTTTATGAAAGTTCTTCTGTAAAATGTTGTCGAGTTTAAATTTTTGAATCTTGTTATGTAAAATGTTATCAAGTTTAATATTACGAAAGTTGTTTTGTAAAATGTCGTCGAGTTTAATTTCACGAAAGTTATTTCATAAAATGTCGTCGAGGTATTTACTTGGGCGTTTTTGAGCGAATCGTGGATTGTTGTATTTAGCCGCGGTGTGTCGAATATGTTTGTGGCAAAAGAGAGTGGCCAAATTTCCTAAGTAAAAATGCATTTTTCTTATTGCCAAAAAGTTTCAAAAATATCAATTTCAGGACTGCGCGTATGTTGAAATATGGGAGTATACGAGTATACATATACGTTCCAACTCCCCCCTTCTTTTCGAGAAGAGGGACAACTGCATGTTTCTCGCAAAAAATTGCCTATGTACCCCTTTTAGGGATCAAGCCGTCTCGTAGTTCAGTCAGTTACCGCGAGTTAGATGTTAAGCTCGGAGGTGTGGTCATCTTCCTTATGTCGATCCGTATCTGGATTTGACCAATCTGGTTTGTGTTTTCTCGTTCGCTTGGGTCCGATCACCGGTGTCCTTGTCACACGTCTTAGTTTACGCTCGGCTAAGAAGCAGAGTCTTGCTTGCTTTTGGCATCCACATATTACGGATATTCCATGGGGGCGTTGGGAACTTAATGCCTATGTGGTAGGTTAACAGTACCATTTTCATGGAATTTATCTAAGGTGTTCCGACGATCACGTTTTAGATGGCGGGGTGATCGACTACTGAAAAATTAACGATTTTGGTGATTTGCTTTACCATGACAGGAAGTTGAATTGATCCGAGAGTCATGGTTGTTGTGTCCAAGAAACCAATAAGTTATTTTGGCGTGGGTGCGACTTCGGATAACTTGATTCCAATTCTGCTTAGCGTATCGCGGAAGATTACGTTTACGTTGCTTCATGTATCTACGAGGATCCTCGCGACCACGAGGTTCATGATTACGAGGTTGATTACAAGGGGATCGCTGTGAGGGGTGTCGATTCTAGCAGTTTTACTTTTTTGAAAGTAATCGCGTTACTCAGCGAATCGGAAGACGTGAAGAGAAGGTGATCGGACCAGTTGGCGCTCGTTTCAGCCTATTGATGATAAGCTTTGATCACGGAGACGCTATCCTGATACTATTGCGATCATGTTTACTCACTGGCAGTTAACGTTGCCAGTTTTATCGTCAGGCTCTCTCCCGCGTTTCCTTTTTGTTTGGGGACCCTAGGGCGCATTGTTCCCTGGTAGTTCCTGTTTTGGCCTAAGCAGCCACTTTTCCTCCCTGAGGAGATCGTTTACACTGGAAATCTCCAACATTTTTCTTGCGAGCAACTTTACCATCAATTTTTCTCTGAGGACTTCGCAATTTTCCATGGAATGACCCTTTGTTTAATGGAATTTGCAAAATGTATTCTCGTTGTAAGAGGTGTTTCGGGTCTAGGTGTTGCCTGACGTTTTTCCTCTTTCGGACGACGGATTGATCGCGTTGTTATGCGCTCCCTGAAGGTCCTCTCCCTTGTGATGGACATATTTATCGTTGCGAGGGTTTTTTTTTACTTCTGCTCCGAGAGAGCGTCTTTTACGGACGCTTTTGTTGGCTTATTCTTTTGCAACATAGCTTTCATCTCTTTTTTATCTTAATAAAATTTGTGGCTATGTGTAAGGCGTCCTGAACTGTACGCGGTTTTTGAGAGTTATCTAGTTTCTAAACTTGGATTTGTACCAGAGAGTTTTACAAAACGCATCCATGGCCACTTTGTCGCTGATGCCGCTAACCCTTGACATTATGATTTTGAATCGTTTCATGAATTCTCAAATGATTCCTCCTTCTTTTGATTGAGGCTCTGGAGATCGACATCGGAAGTTTCCCTATCCATTAGCATGAAGTATTGCTTGAGGAACTCCGAAGAAAGTTGTTGAAAACTTGCAATAGAGTTCCATCTCAGTCGAGAGAACCATTCGACAGCTTCCCCATGGAGATGTTCGAAGAAAAGAAGGCAGAAGCCTGCGCCATTCTTCGCCCTCCCTTAATTTTGAACTTGCCATCGCAATCTGAAAGGTTTGTAAGTGTGCTTTCGGATCGGTGGTTACATTGTACATTGGGATTTTGATCTTTCCAGGGTCCAAACTCGAGCGTTAGTTATGCGAGCTGTGAACGAAGTTCTTCACGCTAGTTATGTGAGCCGTGTTACTGGCATTGTAAATTTACGATTTTACCGCTTGTATTTTGTGAGCTTCTCGATATTTGTTATGGATGATCTGAGCTTGCTCCTCTGCTTGTTTTTCTTGCTCTACCTAGAAGATGTTTTTTCTTCCTCGGTCATGGGTTTATCGAGTCGGGTATTTTTCCTAGTCGAACGGTCTTTAGTTCCACTTGGTGTATGTCTGCATCTTCGTCCGATTCTTCGGACGATTCACTGAGCTCGAGATTAATTCGTTCGGCTTCGTTATCATTCGTTCCCTCGTCGAGAGGTGGAAGGTCGTTAGTGGTTTTGAACGTAGCATTAGGAGTCGTCTCGTCGAGTTTTTGCCCCGATGGCTCGTTTGACACGTTCTATGTCCTGTTGACCGAAGTCGCAAAATCAAGTCTTCTTCCGTGGAGCGTGTTTTTCTGCATGGGAAGATTGCTCTGGTTTTTTGGTCAGGGTTTCAACCTATTTCGCTAGAGAGCCGTCAGCTTGTCTTGTTCTTCTGACCTCTTTTCGAGAGTCGATAACATCTTCTTAATTTCCTCGAACGCTGCTTTGTTTGTTTTAGCGTCGACTGCGGTGACGTTCGTTGGTGGAGTGTTGTCAACTTTATTTTTCGCTACGAGGGTTGGCTCGTGATACCGTTGCTTTATCCTCGAAAGATACCATAACATTATTTATTAAGTTACACCTTTTTCGTGGCTGATCTGCGGTTTGACGTGAAAGAAATCTCTTGCCCCCTCCTTCTAGCGCCAATATGTGGAAACCGAAATTTGCACCGTCTGATTTCTGTTAGTTACAAAAAATAAGAGTAACCCCTAATTTCCCAAAGATCCTGGATTTTTGTGAGTCAAACAATTTAAGATCAGAGTACGAAAATAAATTCAAGAACATGAAAAGATGGATAAGAAATCTTATCCTGAATCTCGTGAGCGTGTTACAATCAAGAAATAGTCTTTGGTCGTAAGACAAATCAGTGAATATCCTAGAACTAACGACAAATACCGAATAACCTAAAGAATAATCATATAACCTTGATGTTTTCCTTTTAAACGATAACCCCGATACTTTCATGGAAAGAATGAGTTTTACAATTCTAGTCGTAGAATTTTAACGCAACCTCGGAATGATACAAAACGAGAGACAGAAGGTTTGAGACAATACGAGGCGTATTTGTCCAAATCAGCTCGCCAGTTGGCCATCTGGATTTTTCTGATTCAGCTCGCCAACTGGCGATCTGAATTTTTCTGATTCACCTTGCCAACCGGCGAGCTGATTGTGCGTTTAACGTGTGTGTTGCATAGTCAGACAGAAGGGTCTGAGGTTTAGCAATGTTCAAAGATGTTCCCTTGGATGGATTCGGCTCAAACTTTGACACAAGATAGCGACTTGAGTTAGTTTCCATAAGGAAGTTGTTTCAAGTCAATCCGTTTTCGCAATCAAGAGTTGCGAAAATTTTACCAAAGACTGGTCATTCAGCTCGCCAACAGGCGAGCCGAACTTGTTTGTGAGATCATTAGCTCACCAGGAGCTGATGGGGCTGAGATTTGTACACAAGATATCCACTTGAGTTAACTTTCATATGAAAGCGGTTTCAAGTCAATCTGTTGCCCCAATTAAGTGTTACGACAATTTTACGAAAGACTGGTCATTTAACTCACCAGCCGGCGAGCAGAACATGTTTGTAAGGTCCATCTCGCCAATTGGAGGGCTGAACGTATGCGTCAAACGTATCTAGTTAACTTGAGAGTGTACGTGTATCATAAACGTGTTGAACGCGTATTGTAAACATGCTGAACATATTTTCGTAAACGTACTGAACATATTTTCGTAAACGTCTACTATGCATACGTAAACATGTTCTCAGCAAATGGTAAGATTCGGGGCCAAAGTGTTTCATATCGAGTATGCTAGTTTCAACCCAGATACCGAATGTAAGCGAATTATCTTGCCTCATTAAAACCTTAGTGATAAGAAAAACCAGTGAAAAAAACCTTCTCCACCAAGGACAAAAGAGTAAAGAGATGATCGTTTAGCGGTTCTACGATGGTTTTTTGATTCTTATGAAATATATTCCTTATGATCTTTTGGATGTATCAAAGCTTGTTAATTTGATCGGGAAGATTCTAATAGTGCGGTTTGATGCTCGGATTGTGTGATTACTTCAACGATGGTTTTGAGACATCGATTTTTTCGTGACCGATTTTTACACCAACAATAATGGCGAACTTAAATGTCGACGTAATCTTTCTTATACAATCAACATAATCTTTATGAAAAGTTTACATCGTATCATCGTACGAAAGCCCGATTCTCAAATAGGAACCATAAAAATCGAGTAAACCGTAAAATGGACCACCGAGACCTAAAACACGATAATGGGCCACTTACGATTCTAGGAAAGAATCTAGCCCAAGAGCAGTTACAGTCGTAGCTTTTGTCAGATGCTGTTTTGTCTCTACTCTTGCAAAACCCTAGGTCAAAAGATGGGTTCAAGGCGCGGCAAAACTTAGAAAATATTGGAATCATAAATCACTTGCACACAGAAGTTAGGGGAAATAAAACTTACTTACCTCTAGCAGTGTATTGGTTATCGAAGTCAGAGAAGACCATTTTCTACAAAAGGTTATCTAAATTCAGGGGTCCTGATGGTTATTGTGGTAATATTGCAAATAGTGTTTTTGTTAACCCTCTAAATATAGGTAGTTTGAAGTCGCATGATCATCATGTGCTAATACCGAATATTTTACCAGCTGCCATAAGAGGTTTGTTACATAGAGCACCTACGAATTCCATAAACAGATTATGCAATTACTTCAACAGATTGTGTCAACGTATCATTGACCCGGAAAAATTTATATCAATGGAAACAGAGTTTATGGAAACAATGTGTCAACTAGAGCGGTTCTTCCCCCCATCCCTTTTTGATATAATGTCCCACCTTCCCATACATCTATCTAAGGAGGCACGCATGGGAGGACCAGTATACTTTCGATGGATGTATCCTTTCAAAAGGTTTGAAGTACTCATTTTCTTCAATTTATCTTTTCTAATGATGATGACTACCAGTCATAAATTTTGAACACATTTTCTTCAATTTATATTTTGTAATGATGATTGACTACCATTCATATATTTTGACTGAGTTATAGGTACATGAAAACACTAAAGGCTTGCGTGAAGAATCATGCAAGGCCGGAAGGATGTATGGCTGAGGAGTATTTAGCTTGAGAATGCATTGCATTTTGTTTAGAGTTCTTGCAAAATTCAGTACCAATTCAAGAAGAAGTTAATCAAAACAAATATATTGAGGATGATGGAATGGTGGTTGAAGGTAGACCACTAGAAAAGGGTGTACAAGTCACCCTTTCTGACAAAGATAGAGACATTGCACATTGCTATGTGATGATGAACATGGCTTCTATGGATCCTTACATGCAGTAAGCGGTTCCTCATTCAATTAATAAGGATGTCAATTACAACTTTATAAAGCAAACTATTTTTTATTGTCAAATCAGGATGCATTTAGAAGAATTACAAGCTACTCATGCTAAATGTGCTAGCAATCAAACGTTGTTGTGGAATAATCATACTGAAATTTTTGCACAATGGATAAACACGAAGGTTACATCTTAACTAGAGTTTATGTTCATTAGTTATTTTATTAGAAATGAATTGAAAATTTGGAATTGCTTCAGGCCAGCTTTTGTTTTTTGATATTGGTTGTTCTGAGTTATTGTCTTCATTGCCTATTGGTTGCTTCTTGGTTTATTTGACTGGAATATGATTTGTGAATTTGAAATTGCTTCAGGCCTTGTTTTGCATTTTGAAAAAATATATTTGTTGCTCTGATTTAGAGTATTCATTGCCAATTATTGAAATGAGAGTTTGTTTCTTCTTGCTCTATTCAGCGAGACGCAAGAAATGTTGATTTAGCACATAACATATTCATTAGTAATGGGCATAGATTACATACAGATGCGATTAAATGAAAGGCACATAACAATGGAGTAAATTATGAAGCGTATAGTATGTGTCGATCGAGTGCATGCTATACAAGAAAAGTAGCTGATATGCTTACATATTATGTAGTTATAAAGGAGATTTTACTTCTTGACTACCACATGTTCAAAGTACCATTGTTTAGATGCAATTGGGCAAACAAAGGTAATGGTGTGAAGGAAGAAGATGATTTCACTCTTGTGAACCTACATATGAACCAAGGAGCAGATTTGAAAGATCCATTCATTTTACCTACTCAAGCAAAACAAGTTTTCTACTCTAGGGAAGATGATTCTTCAAATTGGTATGTTGTAATGAGAGCACCGCGTAGAGGATATAATGAGTTAGAAACATTGGAGGATTTAGTTTGCGCACCATTGCCTATCCAAGAAATAGATGATGGAGAAAGAGAAGATGCTGATGATGGTAGTATATATGTTAGGAATGATTGTGAAGGGTTATTGATAGTATATTGAATTAGTCTTGGTGATGTTTGATAGGTTTTATGGTTTTTATTATGGAAATTCTACTCTTTTTGTAAACATGGAAATGATNTAGTCTTGGTGATGTTTGATAGGTTTTATGGTTTTTATTATGGAAATTCTACTCTTTTTGTAAACATGGAAATGATTTATGGATATAATAAAAGAGAAAATCGCTCAAATACCATAGAAAAGTTCGATAATGACTCGAATATCATACAT